>CAIGRB010164004.1:45008-55923 GCA_903798255.1 Fraxinus quadrangulata
TGCATTAGTAAAGCAAAAAAATTCCAATCGAACAATAAACCACATTCACCAGATTAAACCTTAAACAAGATAAAGCAGGGAAAATTTGAATTAGTACAGCGGAAATAAGTTGAATATCAAGTTCCCTTCCTCCCATTACATGTTTTGAGTAGATTAGATAACACTGGATGGTGTTCATTATACTCTTCAATATGATCTAATATTGAATACCTAACACGCATTTACGGTCTTCCATTTTGGAGAGAAAGCTGGTCAGTAATTAATTTCTCAGTTTCAATGTCCTGCCCTCCCCATTTTCGCATGCGCTCTGTCGTCTGCTCCACCTGCAAGTATAGTTTCACGATATGATTCCGACGGGATAGTAACTTTCATAAAAATAATTCTTGCAATCAAAAATGAAATCAAGAAATGCAGACTAACGAAGTTTCAGGGGAAGGAGAGCAATGATGTATATGTTTTGCTGCATTGCAGCGTTGTCTTTCGAAAACAAATAAAGCCGTAACACAAGGCCTTAAAGTCGTGTGCATATTAATTAGCACATTAATTATCACAAGACTGGAAAATATGATGAACAAGATTTTGACGACTTCTTTTTTTTCAATACTATCCTATTTAGTACTCCATGTTAAATATACAGATGGTTAAGGATTAAGAACAACCTCCTTGTTCCAGTTAGTTTTGTAAAGAACTAACAAGAGTAGCAATGTCTGCAAAGCTGTTCCGGCTATCATGCCACTCCAAAGTCCCTACAATAGTAAAATTATAAGCATATGAAAAGTAAAATAATTCGGCTTTGAGTAACAAAGGCAATATAACTATAAGCATTATCAACTAGACGGGTCTTAAGAAAAAATGATAGGCTACAAATTATCTTTTCGACTTTCAGTTAATTCAACGGAAAGAATTTAATAGTAAATCAGTCTGATTCAAAAACTAGTATTGAGATTCTTTGAAACATATTTCCTAGTATAATCTTGATTTTCGTTGTTATACTAGTATTTGCTCCGTTATGTTCAATGGACGAGGAATATACCATTTATCACAGGCTGAATTTTGAGTTCGGGTCATTTACCTTCACACCCAGATTAGCAACATAACCAAGAACGTATCCGAGAGGCAGACCAAAAAGATAATAACAGGCCAAGTTGATATAAGCAACTAGGGCTTGCCATCCACCTCCAACAGCAACACCTGTGAAATGGCCGCGGTGAAAGTAAGGTTGGGAAGGAAATGGCTGTGCACAATAAATATATAGACATTCAGTCAAGTACCTGATATCACTGGCTGAACACTATTCAGAACCATCGTTATTCCAAGAAGGCCTGACAGGTGGGAAACAGCCCGTTGCATATCTTTACTGCTGGTAAAAATAATGCTAAAGTGATTTCTTGCGGCCAGTATGATAATCATGCAAAGAATCCCAATCAAGAGTGATTGAAAAACTGTGATGTAGACGGAATATTTGGCTGCTCGTGGATGTCCTAAGCCAAGCTCATTCGAGACTCGTACACTGAAATACGAAGGATTGGGCTGTTAGAACTTTCGGATGGTGGATGACAACATCAGAGGAAATGCAACAAGAATAAAAAATATAAACATTTTCTCCTGCTGTGAAATCTCAAGTTTATCAGGAATAAGGCTTAGTTTTCTGTTGTTTTGTACGTCATTTTCACCATACACGACTCTATCTGTGATCTCAAAATTCACTTAGATTGAGAAGAAGATATAAATTGTCTACAGGATGTGGCCCTTTTACCTTATAGCAGCATTGATTCCAATGAAAATCATGGCTTCCCAACCATTGACGTTCATGCTGAAAGATAAACCATCAAAATTTTGTGAGAAATCTCGAAACTGGGAGAATGATAAAAACTAGTAAAACTTGTGTTCATAACATAGATCAAAAAATGATTGTTGCTCATGATGAGCTCGAGTTTACGTGAGTAGACCGATCTATTCATTTTCATAGTGTTTTGATCCCTTTATCAAGCTGACAACTAGACATGTGCTTCCTCGGACATGCAATGCATCAGCGTCGATGAAATATCCTTATGCACAATCAGAATGCTAAATTTAATAGCTTCCAGATGCTGGAAGAATGCTACTGAAATCTTAAATCCTGATTTTTAAAGCATTGAGGATTAAAGGCTGTGCGTTTAGATGAAGCAATTTAACATATTAAAAAGAACAACTAAATATATTTGATGAAACAACAAATCTAGATTTATATATGTGGGGGCATGTTGAAAACCAAATTTATATAAATAAATGTGTATTCTAACGACTTAAGCATTTGGACGAGAGAGTAACAAGAAGGCATTAATACTCACCAAATGGAAAGGGCACCAACTGCAGTTACGGCGTTGTCAAGATGTCCGGTGAGGATGATGATGCTCATCATATACCATATCTCAAGGCAAAGCATAACAGCAGAGGCAAGAGAGAGTCTAACAAATGCCCATATCTCCTTAAAGGCGGACCCTGAAAATCCCTTCCAACCATCCTTACACCAACCAACGACATACACAAACTGTGCAATCACGATGCCCCAACTCGTAAGATCATATGCTGCGGCTGCACCAGATGCACCCCATCCAAATACATAAACAAAAATCCAACAGATGAAAACTTGCAGGACTAGTGCAAGGAATGCGATCCATGCGAGCACAGAAACTTTGCTCTGAGCTTGAAGAAACTTCTGAGTCGGGAATGTGACAGCAAGCGAGAACAGCTGAGGGACGATCATCAGTGTGTATACTCCAGCCAGATTCGCAATTTCGTCACTTTGTCCGAGGATCTTGAGGATTGGGGTTGCAAATATGTAGAGCGGCAAAAGGATACAGCAAGTGGCAAAAAGAATTATCATTGAGCGTTGCATGTAAACACCGAGCATATGAACTTGTCCTGCACCAAATGCCTGCCCACATAGCGTCTCAAGGGCGCTCCCCATGCCAAGCTACACATTGCAAACTAATATCAGACTCCATCTATTTGATCAATATATGCAGTATATCTCAATGGTATGTTTGGTATGCTCAAAAAGAAAACACTAGCCAGTATTATTGTCCATTATCTTGTGCAATTTTGTATAGTACTACGTCCCAAATGTGAAAATAGGAAAAACAGTTAGCCAAGCCTAGGATATTGTCTACATTTCCTGGACAATCAAAAAATAAAAGCCAAACACGCTCAAAGGATTCATAGCACATGCTTGGCTGTGAATTTTTATGTCTTTTGTTGGATTTGAAGCGCAAAAAAATAGAGAAATCAACACAAGTATTTAACGTGATTCAACGATGTGCCTACGTCCACAAGGAACGAAGCGAAGATTTTATTCCGTATAAATAATAAGGTTACATCATTAGTATTTGTACTAACCTTAACCCAAGTTCAAACTCATATAAGACTTTAGGGTCCGTACAAAAATTTAGACATGTACTATAACAAATGGTGAATAAACCCACAAGACCGATGCCGTCGCTCCGCTCCACTCTGACATTGGCCATTTTGATCCAATAAACTTGTATTTCACTCTATATGAGCCACATGTACAGTATTCTTCTTCAACAAAAAGGTTGTAAAAATGTGGCTTATTCTTGTGATATGACTCCATACAGACAATAAGTATATATATTGATGCCTTTGATGTAAAACACGAGATGAATTACAAAGCACAAATTCAAGAAAATATTTGAGAACGCTAATCCAATAACTTCGTCGTCTATTTACAATCTACGCTCTCTGAAAAAGTCAACACGGACTTTGGCTTCTAAATTGACTTTTCTTTTTGCAGCAAAATTAGTGCTTCCTTTAATATAAATATTGTGAGAGTTGTGTGTTTGGTTTGTAAAAATATTTTTGTTAATAAAATTATTTTCGTTTGGTCTTTAAACTCAACACTCTAAAGTTCCAATCTACACTTCCTGCCACCGCCATCAAAAAGTTCATAATGTCGGAAAATAATATTCTTGGAAAAACTCATAATTTGCCAAACAAAGAATTAAAACTCTAATACTAACCATGAATCCGAAAGAGAAGGTGGAAATGACTGAGAGAGCAATAGAAAATGCAGAAAGCTCAATATCTCCAAGATGGCCAACAAACATGGTGGTAACAGAATTGATTCCAAATTGGCAAAGAATTTGAAAGGCTATGGGACCTCCAATTCTCCACAGTTTGAGTGACTCGATACAGAAAATCTTCCACCATGCCTTGAGCCCTTTAACCGGCCGGTAGTCTCCGTCGTCTCCGATCAACTGGAGCTCACCATAGTCGTTCCGGTCGAGCAGCGGCGCCTCCATTCAATAATGATGAAGTAGGTAAAAGAATGCAAGATTAATGACAGGGTTAATCTCTCACTCGCTCTGTTTCTCTCTCTATAGAGGTAGGTATATATAACTGTGTACGTATAGGTGGTTTAATAAGTCTTGCGAAGCTCATGCAAGACAGTGTAACCATAAAAGAAAAGTTCGGGTAAGTTTTACCTAACCGTAGGACGCAACCCCCATTCTATAACTTCCTATCTTGGACTCGGGGTTGGTAGAATGCGTGGTTGAGGCAGGGACGTACCTCATATCTTCATCCAGATCATAGGATGCATTTAAAAATAAAAATTCATTCACCTGAGTTTTATAAAAATTATATTTTTTAATTTAAAACTCAACCGACAAAAATGTAATAAATAAACTATAAATATATTATAATCAAATAATAAGACGAAAATATTTTAAATGGTCATTTAAGTATTACTCGTCTTGCGATTTTGGGGGTAAAAATATTAATCAAAATTGTATAATCTGGTTCTCGAATATTTTTTCAATCCATTTGATATAATTGATCGAAGTTAAGTCTTGATCAATTTCTATTTAAAAAAAATTCTTTCTGCAAATGCAATTGTAACCTTGTGCTTAGCAAACTTTTGTAAGTAATATAAGCATTTGATAAACAATTGTCTATTTTCTTCAAATAATGTGTCACGTCAATTGCTATTTTTGTTTTTCTTGATTAATAAGACCTCAAGAAGGGTAATTTTGAAATAAATCATAGTTCCCCATGCACATAAATTATGGGAAAATGGTATAAATTATATTTTGTGTAAAAAGAGGGTCATTCTTGCAAAATTTTCAAAAGTTATCATCAAAATGCACTCATAGTTTTGGGCTACGTTTGAAAATGCCCCAATAATAAATTAGCGGTCCACTACCACCTAAATGACAGAAATTGAGACTAGTGATAAATAGCATAATTCGTTCACAAATAACATTATAGCATGTACTAGGGATGGACAAAATGACTAAACCAAATCAAATCAAATCGGTTCGGTTCGGTTCGGTTCGGTTCTACAAAAAAAAAATTAATGGTTCTAATTCTTAGAATTGAGAAACATTTGGTTCTGGTTCGGTTCTAATTCTAGAACCAAGAACCAACTCAATATTTTACATTTTATTAAATGTATGTATGTATGTATGTATGTTATGTATGTATGTATCTTCACACACACAAATTAGTGAATCACAATTTACACCAAAAACTTCAATATTCAATTGAAAATCAAAACAAAAAAGTCATGTACCTTCGATTTGTCATTTCTCAATGTAGAGATTGAAGACCCTAATTTATTTTGAGAACCCAAGTCCTAATTTATTTCTCATTTTCTCTCATTTTCAATTTATACACCGACTCTTACATGGAGACCAACAACTACCGCCTACCGTCTACCTTCGCATGGATTTTTGAAATTGAAGCCTCAACTTTCAATTTTTCTTCCTCAAATGTTCTTCCTCTTTTTTTCTCAATCAATAACGAAACTAGAACCAAATCAAACCAAGCCAGAACTGAATGGTTCGGTTCCGATTTGGTTCCATATCTTAAAAAAAATCATTTGGTTTTATTATCAAAAAATTTTATTGATTCATGGTTTAGTTATCTTGGAATTAGAACCAAATAGAATCATGTTTACCACTACAAAAAATATGAACTCATTACTCAAAATGACATCATTTGGCACAAAATTAAATTTCCGTTGTTACAGTAAATTCTCGCTCTGCGTTGCTGGAAAGAAATGACAGCAACTGTTCCAGTTCTTCACTATGCTAAACAGAGCTATTTTTTGCATTGTTGGCTGTAATTCATTTTGTTTTGTAATATTGGAGCTTGACAATAAGCTACCAGTATCTTTCTTACCTGTAATTGACTTCTCGTGAATAATACTCAGGCTACATGGTGTCTGCAATGAGAATCCGTTGTCTCAAGTTATAAGCCGCTTGGGGCTTACATTATATCGTACAAGTGGTGAGGACTCAGTTTTATATGACCATGATTTGGAAAGGTAATATATTGGTCTTTTGTTACAATGGAAAACAATATGTTTGGTGGAATATTATACTGTATGTGGATTTCTTTCTTTCTTTTTTCCGTTTTTTTTTTTTGGTTGGAGAAAAGTGTAGTACAAAACCATTCTAGATATCGTAAGGTCTTTCCTATATCTTAGCCCCTGTTTGGTGGCCTTTATTTAAAAAAAAAAAAACTATGTTTTGAATAGTATTTTTTGGAGAATGTGTGGTTAGTTAAAAAATAGGGAAAAGTTTTGAGTTTACATGTAGAATATTTTATTGTATGAATGTGTGGTTGAAAATGAATATGAGAAATAAATTAAAATAAAGTACAGTGAATTAAATGGAATCAAACAGGGGCTTAATTTATAGTACAGTTTCTGAATATTTTTGAAGTTTTTGACAAAGCCATATTTCATACTTCATTTATTTTCCCCTGGAAGAACAGTCTTGGACTAGCATGTTCTAATGTTGGAAGAGGTTAGGTGCCTTAAGAAATCAGCTTCTGATCTAACATGCATTACTTTTTATTCTGAAATGAGCAAT
Organism: Fraxinus quadrangulata; assembly: GCA_903798255.1. Taxonomy (NCBI): domain Eukaryota; kingdom Viridiplantae; phylum Streptophyta; class Magnoliopsida; order Lamiales; family Oleaceae; genus Fraxinus; species Fraxinus quadrangulata. The sequence goes on from CAIGRB010164004.1 coordinate 51,887, forward strand.
GTCTACTTTTTGTTTAATATGGTTGATAAACATTTAAGAAAGGAGACAGTGAAAGCTTTTGCCTATGTCATTTTAGGCTATTAGAGTGATTCTCCATCCTGTTTCTTTGTACATATAAAATTGTTATTTCTTGATTGCAAATCATTCGACACCCCTCATAAATGGATTTTGGTTTTGTTCATTTCAGTTATGCTCTCTTCAACATAAATGGACATCAAGTTCCACAAAGCATGGTTATTGAAGTTGGAGATACATTTAAGAAGATCCTTGAGGAGGTAGGTTAATAACTTCTGAAATTTTTATTTGCATTGTTTTTCTATATGCACAAAAATGGATATTGACTAATATTTTCTAATTCTAGACGGATAAAGTGAGGAATGAAAATTGTGAGGACATGTCTATTAGGCATGCGATATTGATTGTGCTAGAAAGGCATCCTGAATTGAGGTACCAGAAACAAATGGATCTGTCTGAAGTTCACATTTATGATGTTCTTTAAAACATGGAATTCTGTTGTTTACACCTGTAACATTTGTGTCCTCAGACAAGGAGGACTTGCATATGAAGTACTACAGTGGTACATCTGTAGAATGGAGGCATGGTTTGCTGCAGATGCAGACATGATATCTTTGAAAGCCTGGGATCAGGTAAGTTGATATAAACTAGTTTAATTTCATTTCTTTCTCTTAACTATTAGTTGGCTTCTGTACATTCTTAGTACCTATGATCTCGTGGTATGTAGTTGCTGAATTTCGTTTGCACTACATGTGTTTTCCTTTCAAAATATTTCTTCAAAGATATCTCATTTTATAGTTTTATCTCATTTTTCATTTCGAAATATGCTTTTTGGCATGGTATGTTTATATTTTCACATAAATGTGTAAAAATTTGGTGTAGCCATCAAAGCCAAGTATTTATGTATATACTACATATGATGCATAGTTGTTTGTTGGCCGTTCACTTATTTTCTGCATTTTATTCATTTTGAAATATACTTTTTGGCATATTATGTTCATGTTTTCACATTTTATGGGCACCATCACCATGTGTTGAAATTTGATGGAACTATCTATTCAATGTCCACTACGTAGCATTGTTTCCTAGAATGTGATGGATTCATTTGTTTGGGAAAATTGAATATTATCAATTTACTTGGATAATTATTGATGTAATTTTTTCTACACTGTATTTTCAGGAGAAAGTTCTTTCTGGTGGTCATGGACTGATGGTGCAAGGTTATGACCCTGTGATAAAGTCCTTGTCAAAAGACCTCGACATCCGCTTAAATCACCGGTATGTTTGTGAATTTTCTGTATTATAGAAATTTTATCATTTTCTTCTGTCTTGAGAAAATTCAGCATGTTATTGACACCTATTAATTCGAGATCCGAAGACCAATTAAATTTCATATTCATGGATATAATAATCATCTAAAACTATTTAATTGAGTCTGAATCTCAGATTTTCATAGTACAAGTTTAACAAAATTATGGTGAACATAAATATTTTGGTGTGGGCAAGGAAAATCTTGTTCTACCTCTGCTGTTTTGTACTTTCTTCATAATTTTTGGGTCAGAGAAAAAGAAAAGAAAAACTGAAGGATTGAAAATAAATTCATCTGCTTCCATCAATTGACTTCTACTAAAAGTTCTTCTCAATTAGATTCCCTTGTTCCCCTTCATGCTAGTTCTGCACTCATTCTTACTGAAGATAAATTTCTCACTTCTAGGGTTAAAAGGATTGTCAATGGATATAAGAGAGTGGTTGTCAAGGTTGAGGACGGGAGGAACTTTGTTGCTGATGCTGCAATTATTACTGTGCCACTAGGGGTTCTTAAAGCCAACTTGATTGAGTTTGAGCCTAAGCTGCCTGAATGGAAACTTTCTGCAATATCAGATCTTGGTGTGGGCATTGAGAACAAGATTGCATTACGATTTGACAATGTTTTCTGGCCAAATGTAGAATTTTTGGGCATAGTTGCACCCACCTCTTATTCCTGTGGTTATTTTCTCAATCTGCACAAGGCCACAGGTCATCCTGTTCTTGTCTATATGGCAGCTGGAGCCCTTGCATATGACCTGGAGAAGCTATCAGATGAGGCTGCTGCAAATTATGTAATGTTACAGCTGAAGAGAATGTTTCCTGATGCATCTGAGCCAGTAAGTTGATGGATAATTTTTCTTCATATCAGTTTTGTTTTCTGACGTCTTGTAATAACTTTCTCATTTCTTCACAATCACTGATAAAAAAAAATCTATGTTTGATACAACACAAAAGCCAGTGTAAAGATTCCTGATGCAACACAGCTGCTCTTTTAAGTTTCTCTTTGGTATGTATGTATGTGTGTATGTACATACTATGTGTGTATGTACATACATACATACACACATACATACCAACGAGAAACTTAAAAGTTTACACAAGTGCGCGCGCACGCGCACACACTCACAGAGCATTATCACTTCTCCAATTTCCTATACTAATCTGAAAGAAAATTTAACTCTGATACTGCAAGTGGTACATTGACTGCCTAAATATGGTTTTACGTCTTTATAACACACTTGTTATGGGTTTTGTATGTGGTGACTATTCAGCTGGGAGAGAGAGGAAGGGATAGATAAGAGACGTATGATTCCATACACTAAGTGATCCCATTATAATTTTTAAGTTAAGAATGCATGGATGAGTAGTACTAGGGTTGGTTACTTGGTTTTCTCTTGGGAAAAATTATTTGCTATCTCCTTTTCATAAATACTATTGCACTTGCTATGTTCTCTCTCTTTTATTTTATTTTTTCTGGATGGTTGGACTGATTTATAAATTATTCCATACGTAAGGAAACATAATATTACCATGGCTATTTGAATTTGATTCAAGTTGTTGGAAATACTCATCTCTGTCATAACATAACCAGAACAAATGCTGTTATTAACACAGCCTTCGAATGGTCCTTGACAGGTTCAGTATCTTGTGTCGTGCTGGGGATCAGATCCCAACATCCTTGGGTGTTATTCCTATGATGCAGTTGGGAATTCAGACGACATATATGATCGGCTCCGAGAACCTTTGGGCAATCTTTTCTTTGGAGGTGAAGCTGTGAGCCTAGATCATCAAGGTTCTGTACATGGTGCCTATTCAGCTGGAATTATGGCAGCAGAAAATTGTCAAAAGCATCTTATGCTGAAGCTTGGGAGCTTGGAAAGGATTCCAGTAGTGGCATTGAGAGATGAAATTGTTGAAGTCCCAGTTCCGCTTCAGATCTCTAGGCTGTGAGATCATTGCTGTACTGTCTGAATTATTATTTTCTTTGAAAACTTCTTCCAAATATACTGTTTCTTTATCTTCAAATGGTTAGTCATGCAAACAGCTAAAAACATTGTTCTGTTTGCCTGGTAAGTGAATGTTCAAATTCAATTTTAATGAAACATGAAAGTTATGTCATTGCTGCAAATGATGTGTGAAAATTGGGTCTTTCTGAATTTGATATACAGTAAGAATAACAACTATAATCATTCTACAGTTTTTTGTTTGCTGAACCTAATTTAAATTGCAATTAGTTAGAACCTCTGCTTTTTGTCATAATTATGTTATCATTTCGTCACATTCTTATCTTCAATTTTTATTGATTACTACATCTTCTCTATGGTGAAGGGTTTCATCTAAGGGCTTGCTTGTGAGTTTTGGGGTACCGGTTATGAATTTTTTTTAAGTATCGATTTTGAGCGTTTATGAGTGGATCGATTTTGAGTAATTTTATTAGCGATTTTTAAAACAGTTCAATCCATGTTTGAGAATTTATTATTCACTATTTTTTAAAGCTTTTTAAAAGAATCTATAATATATTAAATATCACATGAAGTGAGAATAATTTTCTAGACGATTTTAGCCCCACTACAATTTAGTTATTTCAATAGTGCCTTATTTTTCATTTTTCAATATATATTTAATTGAATATTAATTATTAAACATGCACAAATAAATAATTGAATTGTACGTGGATAATCAAATTAATGAACATAAAATTTAATTAATTTGAA
>CAIGRB010164010.1:7481-23181 GCA_903798255.1 Fraxinus quadrangulata
CAAATCTTTTACACAATTGACACATGGCGGCCACCTATTGGGGGGCGCCTGGGGACAATAGGGGGCCGCCATGTGTCAATTGTGTAAAAGATTTGGTAAAACTTTGGGTACATGTAGCATGGCCCATTGTCTTTATTGCAAGACTTTTTTTGCATTTCATTTGTTAGATTATTTGTTGCATTTAGATTGACTATGGAGTATACCTTGATGAAGTGAATATGCTAGTTAACTAATGGTACTAAACAAAATATGCTAAAGAATCTGACTTAAAAAATATTCATTCATGTGTCTTTTTTCTTTTTCTTTTTTTTTTTTTGGTCAATAGTATTTGTTGTTTTTCTAAAAATTACTAACTACATATTCTTTTTTGGTGTGGTCTATGGGAATACAGTGTTACACTTGATGGATTGGAGTTGGATGGGAATACAGTGTTACATATTCTAGATATTGTTGCACTATTGCAAATCTAATTGTTACCTGCATGAGCAGAAGCTTCGGTGCCAAATTGTGTCCCATGTTCATGTGTTCATCAGTTAGTTTTTATGCATGTATAATACCTTCTCTTTTATATTTATTTATTTTAGTACGTGGGTTTGCATCTCAAAATTTATTTATTACAATTTTCACATTAAATTATGGCTCAAAAGACTTTCAATTATTTGCTTTTGATAATTTTTGATCAAATTTCAGTCTTATTGAGTGGATAATTTCTTTTTTTGAGGGCTCATATTTACGTGATGAGTTCTTAAATACAATTCAATCATTAAACACTTAGCAGCCATGGGAATTTACACCATTTGGGCTTATGTGATACATTTAATGCTAGTTAAATTCCCCCACTTGGTATGTCCTTATATTAATGCTTCTGAATTTGTTGTAACTGAAAAAACAGAGTTATATGGTGAGGGTTTGGGGAATTTGATAATTTCAAGTAGCTGGTTCAGTTTCTCACGATATAATCATGTATGTTACGAAGAGTAGAGTTGAGTTGTTGAAGTTAATGGTTCTAAGGAAATTTCAAGAACTACTTTGAAATGGACTTTTAACTCATGTGGTCTATTAGGGGATTGTGTTAGGTTGCTCGTTGTCATTCCAACTCACACCGCAAGTAAACATTTTCTTTTTTGTCTTTCTCTGCTTTAGATCTCGCAATAAACATTGAAATGAACATAGTAGAATAGCAAGGGATGATATATTCAAATTAATTTAAATGGGAATAAGACTTGGTTAGTTGTTAGTTTCAATAACAACAACAAGTCTTGTTAGTTTATGTCAACAGTTAAACCTGAATGAAAATGATTACTTTGCATTGTAGAATAGTTAAAGATTAATGATTGAATTTTATGAAAATAAATAATTTTTAGTATGCTTTCATTAAAATCTTATGAATTATGTTTGCCTAATACTTGTAGCTTCTCTTCTCTCCCTTTCCCTATTTTACCACACTATTACTTTTTTTTTTCCTTCAGAATTCATTTTTTTATATATGCTAACACTTTTTGCTAAAATTTTCATTAATTTTTTTCAGCTAGAAATCTCTCATCCATGTCACTTAAGTTGGACCATCGGAATCTCATCTCCGGCATGTCAATTCTGTTCTCGCTTTCTAGGCGCTCCCGTGTAGATGTGCACAATTTGAGATAATTTTTAGAACTTTTTTTTCTCGCTTTCTATGCGCTCCCGGTTAGATATGCACAATTTGAGATAATTTTTAGTTTCCTTTTTCCAGTTTTTGATTTGATAGATTGTTATGGATTACTTTTTTTTTCCCTTCTGGCAGTTAATAATTCATTTGAAAATTTTACTAGTTTGTGGGTTGGTTTAAGTTTTCAAAAATGTAGTCATTCTTTTATTGTTTATATTAGAATATATTATGCGACATATCAAAAACATTGTAAGACATATTTCACGACAAACATTAGTTGTTATTAAAGATATATTACTACGAACATGTACTGCCGCAAGCCAATATAGCTACAAATATTGTGTTTCTATTTTGTATTTTTGGGGTCAAACAAATAGCGTTGTGATTTTGTTAATGCGATGAATGGTCGAAAGTTGTTGCAGAATACATTACGTGACTCAACATTCACAATAAATATATTTCACGTAAAAACTTTATTGGAATATTCGTTGCGACAAACTGACTTGTCGTCCTTTTAATTTTTCGCGACATATATGTATGACGACGATATTATGACTACAAATATTGTGTTGCTATTCCGTAAACAAATAGTATTGCGATTTTGTTAACGCGATAAATGGCAAAAAGTCTTCACAGAAAGCATTCCGTGACTTACATAGCGCGACAATACCTGCAACAAACATATTGTCGTCGCTAAATTACTTTTGCAACAAAATCTCAATTTTTGCGACAACATTTTTTTGTTTCTTGTCGTAAAATCACAATTTTGACTCCTCGTTTAGTGCTCCTCGTTTAGTGCTTTGTTATTGCTTTTATTACATTTATTGCTTTGTTGCTTTATGGAGGTCGAGTTTATTTCCACTCCTTTCCCGTGCACTCGTCTTTTGGATGATATACCCATGGTTGATGAATCCTATTCCTCATCAAGGCTGGAGTTTAAAAACTCACGTGTCAATGTCTTTGTAAAAATAAAAAATAAAAAAATTAAGGAAGATAGATATGAACAAAATTTATTAAAATTGTATCAAACATGTCAATTATAAGATATGCTGTATTGTATAATTTTATCTGATAATGGTATAAACTCCATACATGATATTACTATAATTCTATTCATGTTTCTTAACATATTTCCCCAACCATAATGCATATTTCTGATCTGCGATTGCACAGGATTGTATGTTATCGATTTCTAACAATTTCTTGCCACATTATAAAAAAGTTAAAATTAATCTTCTAGGAATTTCAAATTTATGACAATATAACAAATTGTGTTTTGATTAAATAATTGAATTACAGGTATTTTGATGAGTAAAATTTATATACAATATAAAAATATTTGAAATTTTTTTTTTTTTTTTGTTGTGAACAATACAACAAAAATGTTATTTTGCAACTTCCAAAAGGCAACATTCGTTAATTGCGCTTAGCTATAAAGGCGTCTATCGCAACATTCGCACCATATGATAAGTGTATGTTGCAATTTGTTAATATAATTGAGAATTGACAACAGTATTTTAATGCATGTTACTAATGTGGCCTTCTGTTCATTAAATGTTGCAAAAGTTTTCATTTTTCCAATGCCTTTTTACAACGTTAATTGAACGTTGCGAAAAGTTTCATTTTTACAACGTTTCGACCTTCATTAAAGGTTGATTCTATAGCAATGTTCAATACATGTTGTTGGAACTATTAAAATGTCATCTTTTATAATGTTCATAGACCGTTGCAGAACGTACTCTTTAACAACGTTTCGTCCCATTGTTACTAATCTGAACCAAATTTCAAATAAAATCCAACTCAAAGGGCCATTAGCAAAAAAATCCCTATCATTTGAACTCGTTGCAGAAATAGTCCCTATTGTTTCAAACTTCGCATTTACACCCTCATTTCAAACCTTTATTGCGGAATTGGTTTTTTTCATCATGTTGCATTAAATCCTTACGTGAAATATGGGTCATTGCAAAACATCCATTTCGCTTTCCTTCATTGTGCAAATCATCATTATCGTTTCATTTGACATTTGGGCAATGAGATCGATATTTCTTTGCGCAAAAGGTCCTTACCGTCTATTTTCTCCATTAAAATATTATAAAATGACTAATTTGCCATACTCTTTAAATAAACAAAAAGAAAAGGAAGAAATAATATAAAAAAAATACATTTAGAGTTTCAAGTTTTTAAAAAAGTACAAACTAGTTCCAGTAAAATAATTTAAAATATTCTAACAAAAGAAAATTATTTTATCTTTCCAATTAACATACCTACGCCTACCCCAACGCCCATCACCTATGCTACCCTCCACGACCACGACCACAACCACCTTCATCAAAATAATTAAAAAAAGAATTAAAAGTAAGAAAAAAGTAAGAAAAAAATTAAAATAAGAAAACAAAATGGTGCTTCTTCATCATTTGTATTAACAGAAAGCCTCGTCATTTTCAATTTGCAGTGGACTTGGAAAGTGGTTTTAGTTCTGATGTGTAATCCAAGTATAAGAAAATATACGAGGAAGATATTAATCCCTTTGAAGCATTTTCAAAGAAAGTGGCCAATATTTATTACTGACGTTTTACTTATTTTCTTCATTTAATTAATTACTTCTTTTTGGTCAATTTACTACTTTTACAACCTTTATTTGCTAGGTTTTCTATTTTATTTTCTGATATTTGACATGTTAGAATGAAGTTTTTGCTGCAATCCACACAACTATTTGAGTTTGGAACATTAGGAAGTAATCATTTTAAATTGCATAGATTGTGTTTGGAGAATATGTCAGCATATTTGTATAGTTATAATGCTTCCAAATTGGGTGCTTCTATCTGTTCTATTGAGTAAAAATGCTTCCATTAGATATTTTTTCTTTACTAATCATATGTTGGAAAATAGTTATTATAAAAAGTTAATTTTTATCAAACTTTAATCAAATACTTGGATGGGTCCCACTATTCAAATATGACTACTAATGGGTTGATCATATTCTACTCGTCGAGTAGTTGAATTTGTTGTTACTCAGGCCCTTCAGTTGTTGATCCTTCGGTTTCGATTCTCCCTGCCATTCATCTAACTTTCATTCCATATGGAGAAAAATTAAAAAAAAAAAAATTCTAGTGGGGATTGACTTCGAAAGATGGCAACAAAGATTTTTATCTTACAACCTCAATTTGGCGAAATTTCTGAGTGAGAATGGCCCCATCGTGCAAGAATGGGAAAATAATAGGGCATCACTGATCATATTAAGTGCTTGGAAACATTCAAATTTCCTATGCAGGAATTACATTCTGCATGACTTGGACAATACGATGTACAACGTGTATAGTTCCATGAAATCTGCAAAGGAGTTCATTGTCGGGAAATTCTTGGATTACAAGATGATACATTCCAAGATAGTTATTCGTCAAGTAAAAGAATTACAGGTTTTTCTCCATGACATTATCCAAGTGGATCCTTTCAAGTGGCTACAATCATTGAAAACTACCACCCCATGCGGAAGGACTTCAAGAATTATCTCAAGCACAAGTGCAAGGAGATAAATATTGAAGAACTCATCATCTGATTGAGAATTGTAGCAAACAATAGAAAGTCGGATAAGTAAAATTGAAGTCATATACTACGAGCAAAGGCGAAGTGGTGGAAACAAATGATAAGAACAAAAAGAAAAAACATTCGTTGGAATCCCTCAAGCACGGACACGACAAGAACACAAAGAAGTTCAAAAGTAATTTCTACAACTGTAGAAAAGTGAGAAATCGCTCCAACAAATGTCGTGAACCAAAGAAGCAAGCCCAAGTAAATGTCACCGAATCTGATGCATTATCTAATGGTATATTAGACATCAACTTGTCGTTTGTTTTTTCAGAATACAACAACATTGGACATCTCATGGAATGGTGGGTGGACACAGGTGGTACTCACCACATCTGCTGATAAGGCAATGTTCTCATCATATAGTCCAACGAATGGTAAGAAATTGTTCATGGGAAACTTTTCATGTTCTAAGGTTGAAGGACAAAGTAAAGTGGTATTTAAGATAACATCCGGCAAGGAACTCAAACTCAACAATGTTCTTCATATGTCAGACATTCACCATAACATAGTTTCAGGTTCTTTGCTTAGCAAGAATGGCTTCAACTAAGTCTTAGAATTAGATAAAGTTATACCTATATAAGTGATAGTCTATTCAATATGAATGTCCTCATTATTGTTCCAAATAGTTGAAAAATAAAAGATCTTCCTCTTTATATACTCTTGAGTCGTCTAATTTATGACATCATAGGTTAGGACGTGCAAACTTTAATTCTGCACGCAAGTTAATGAATTTAAGTTTACTACCAACTATGCATTTTAATACAAATGGTACATGTGAGATTTGTGTATAGACTAAGTTAGCTAAAATGCCATTTCATTCTATTGAAAGAAACACGACGCCTTTGGAATTAATTCACTGCGATATATGTAACATAAAATTTGTTCAAGACTTGAAAGGTGGTAAAAAGTATTTCATCACATTTATTGATGATTGTGCAAGATACTGTTATGTATATTTGTTAAAAAATAAAGATGAAGCTTTGGAAGTATTTAAGCATCATAAAAATGTAGTTGAAAATCATTTGGAAAACGAAGAAAAATAATTCATAGTGATACAAATTTTGCACCGTTTGAAGAATTATGTTAGAATATGGAATTGTTCATCAAATAACAGTACCATTCTCACCTCGATCTAAAGGTATTACTGAATGTAAAAACAATATTTACAAGTTTGATTGCCTCTTCTGCTAGCACCCTTGAAACTCAAGTGTTTTGGTTTAAATGAACTACAAGCTTCCTCAATTTCACAACGATGGAAACTTCAAGTGACGTGTTTTGCTATGTTTTGGTTCGAACTTTGTATCACGTTTATATATGATACTTTACCTTATTTTGTGTAACAAATTACAAATTATATTACTTCAAAATTTTGATAAGCAATGGCCACATTCAATTGTAATTGCATAAATTAATGATGATTCAGAATGAGATTTATATATTTATAAACGTATATATTTTAGAATGCAGTATGAATTTAGATGATTGAGAAACAAAATTGAGAAATAATAATATATGAAGTATCTTTTTTTTTTTTTTTGAAAAGGCAGAGGACGACATGTGCATTGAATATTGCTAAAAGATTAATGAACGTGCATTGAATGTTGTTAAAAATTTAATGGCAATGTGTAATCAACTTTGCTAAAGTTTAATGGCAACATGAGATAAAATCAAGGCTGCCAACTCAATGGACATTGATTAGAGGAATATACACGAGGAGAACCCAAGTTAGGTATCAAAAAAATACCTGAACTATTCAAACAAGTGAGATGATTGCCAAAGTGCCCACATTTCTCTAAGGCCATAGATTTTAGAATTTTATTCCAAATAATTAAAAAAGAGGTAAAAAGAATCACTAACAAAATCTCTCACATAACTAAAGAATATTAATATTTGTTAGTTATTAAAATGAAATTAGTGACAACAATTCAATTAGTGATCTCCGACATACACATCAGTGATTATCGTTGGTAATACCATCCGTGATGTCATCAACAGTCACCAAAGTAGTTTTGGTCGCTTATATTCAACGCTTCTGTTTTTAATTTTTTTTTTAATGAAAAATCTTATCTTATTGATGAAATATTAAAAAATTAAAAATGAAAGTGAAGATATCATGCATACTTCCTTGGCAGAAATTACAGATGGAAGCACTATTAGTAATTATTCAAGAAATAGCAATCGATAATCATAAACAGATGTGTCAATGGTCACTAATGGGATTTATTTTCGGTAATTTTATTTGAGTCGGTCATAAATTTTGATTTTCATGTGATACGGTCGATGATTCTATTGATTATCATTTTCTATTTTAACTTTTTATGATTATCTTGAAAAAACCACATAGATATTTTGTCTAAAACTCCAAAAAATTTTGAGTAACCTCTTATTGAACAACTGGTAGATTTAAACTACGTTAATCTTTTATTAGTTTTTTGTGTTCACTTCAATGTATTGAATACATATAGACTAAAAAATTATAATGAATCCAATTTCAATTTTGATAGGATTAGAGGTTTTGTTAAAAAAAATTATATTAGAAACTCATAGTATTGATATGCTCATGTAGACTAGTTTCGGCTCATATGGTTTTGAATAATTTGCAATTTAGCCTGTCTAAGAAGAATTCTTGAACAGTCTAATTTATAAATGAAAATGTTATTTCCCACCAGTGGTGGCATGTAGGTGGTATTAAATGATAAGTTTAATTAAATATGTTATGAGATTCATTTAATTGAATCTATCATATTTTTCCACCCAGACTGATGCTTAGCACTACTTTTTATAAATTGATAAGATATTACTTATAGGTCCATTGGAACGTGTGTTAAAAAAAGTTTGACAATTTATACATTTTGCAAAGCGAAGGGTTAATTAACTGCTCAACTACTTGTGTTCTAATTTGAGTGGTTTACTAGTTAGTCTGATTAAAAAAACGATTTACTTTACTATGAGGGTGGTTGTTTCCCGAGCTAAGTTGGCCAATTTAGCGCAATTTTAACAATTACATTCAAGGATATTTTGCAAATTCATCCCATCTTCCATGAAGTCCCACGTTCTTGTCATGAATAACAATTTACTTCACGTATTAAATAACTCAATAAAACCGAAGCCTAAAGGTGGCAAGTTGCTGTAGGAGAGGATTACAAGTCGTTCATTTGAAAACATGTAGATAGATTCATCTCTTCCAATTTAATGGCTTAGCTATTAATTATCTAAAGAAAAAATTTAACAACTAAAATATTACACTTATCTTGATCGTTAAAAGTAGTCACTAGGAGTGATTATTACGAGCTTGATACTTAATTATGCTTGTTTATTGATTAGTTTAGAAGAAAACTCGGTATTGGATGAGAACTCACGAAAAGAAATGATAATTGATTAAAAAAAAAAAGCTTAATTTTAGACATTTCAGAAGTTGGGGGATCAAGGAGTCACATTTGGAAGTTGAAGGACCTCAATTACAGTATGTAAGGACTCAATTCGAACAAAAAGAGGGATCATGGACCAAATTTGTACAAGTGAAAATATAAATTCCAACAATTTTGGATATCCTAATGGAACTAAAATTATGGTTCCCTATCATTTGTCACTCTATTTTAGACCTAAATTGAGGTCTATAAATATGAATATTTAATTCAAACAAAAATGGAGGCGAGAGAGATATAATCTTGAGACAATTTCTTATTGTGTGTTTAATTTCAATTGATTGATCATCAAATGTTTAATTTAGGGACATTATTAAAATCAGGAGGAGATTTATTTGTCTTGTTCGTACAACAAGTGACATAGGTATTATAATAGACCGAGAGATGATTATAATATGCAATCTTGATTGAATTCCTACAATAAATGGTTTTACATTTCTATGAATTCACATAGAGATATAGCCCCTGTTTGAGCCCATTTTTGTAACAAAATGTATTTTGTATTAGTGATTTTTTTAAGAATGTGTGGTTAAAAAAATAAGGAAAAGTTTCAGTTCACGTATAATATTATTTTATGGCCGAAGAATATATGATTAAAAATGAGTTTTGAAAAAATGAATCTTTGAAAAAATGGGAGCCAAACATAAGCATAGTAAATTCGATCATGTTAATATAGTTAGTTTTGCTCGAGAGAGATTATTAAGTTATATTGGATAATTCGATTGTTACATACGAAAAAGGGGTTGAATTATGTTTGATTAAATGAATATTAAATAGCCTAAGCGAAATCGAATTTTCTAACCACTTATCCCATAAGTTTTCTAAAGTCAAATTTAACAAGTACTTAGTCTATGTGGGAAATATTCAAACTAAAAGTATTCACTTCTTACTTATTATGATCTGTATACTTGAAGAATTATGCGATAAATAAAAATCAATGTAGATATGCATGGTCTATTGCATAGAAATTTAAACTCTTAGATAAATATGATGCACATTAAATAAATTCTCAAAAAGTCTCTCACAATGTTATATCATATTTGAAATTTAATTTATATCACTTCATATATGGGAATTGACATTATGAAACAATGCTGAGGCAAAACAAATTGACTTTTTAGACATCATTTGATTTTATTTTTATTTTTATTTTTTCATTTTTTGGTTTTTTTATGGTATTTTTGGTTGGGTTCCTTTCCAAGTTCTTAAACAACGGGTCAAGTTGTACTAATAATTAGTTATACGTTCTTGAATTCAATAAGGTCATTTACGGCCAAATGCAATGTAAATTTCAAAGACAAAGCCCCCATTTCTCTTTCAAACATTTACCCATTCTCGTTGGTGAATATATTTCATACATTTATTTATGTCCATATTCTATTACGTACAATCCAAGTATTAGATTAAATATCTATTAAGATTTTTGGTCAGTTTAATCCCCTACCTTAACCTTCATTGGTGAAAGTTGCAAGAAAATGGGAAGAAATTGAGATTTTAAAGTTAATGTTGTGAATTGATAGTAAGATAATGATAATAATGAAATAAAGCAAGAACAAAGGAATACCACTAAGATTTATGTGGAAATTCAAGATGAAAAAAAAAAATAAAAAATCACAAGCTGAAGAGGAGAAATTCACTATAATCAATTCTATTTACAATATTAATATGTCACTCTCAATTAAAATCTAAACTCTCTAGCTCTCAATGCATGGGCAGGAGTGTTTTGGAGCTAGTGTTAACTTGTTAAATGTTAAGAATTTACAAAAAAGGTATATGTTGTGTGATTAATGGCTAATGGGTAGATGTATATGTTGAACATTTGTATTGTAGACAATGTAAAGAAATATAGATAAGTAAAAAGGGTGCATGATATAGTAGAAGAAGTTCCTTATATTATTGGTAGTCACTGTACATCGAGTACTTTCTGGTAGCTTACATTATTTACATCTTTCCAGAATTCAAATACATTGAATTTAGAAACTAAACTGGACAACAAATTTAATCCCTTGAATAGGTTATTAACTTTTTTTCTTTGTGACATAGATTGATGTTGTGGTCATATTCTTCGAGAATACAATGGATGATAATGTTTAATATTTCAGTTACAGCTTCATATTAAACTTAAGGAAGAACATGAGATATTAGTTTGAGAAGTTTAAAGAAAATAACATAATGAAAATATGTTTAAAACAATTAGAAAACCTTGTTGAAATGCAACTGATCAATAGAGGCAGTGCCAATGTCAGAACTATGATTTGCTGTTTGAAATTGTCCATGCTTGCATACCGCAGTTTCTTGACCATGCATACCGCAGTTTCTTCACAATGCTTTCTCATGCTACCACAAGGGTTTAGATATAGTATTATCTGCTCTCAATACCATCGTTTTTCAAATTTATTTCACAAAGGAATATTTTTTAAGTTTGAAAACGTTAATAAATACATGAAGTAAATTTTTAATAATAGAATAAAATTTATGGAGAAGATGTGAGTAAATAAAGTCTACAAAACATCAATACTTAGGACGGACCAAATGATACCGAAATAATGATTTTTTTTTTTTCTAGTTGTTTAGAGAATCGAATTATTTTATTAGATTTATATCATAAAATAAGAATAGAACAATGAATACTATAATAGAAAAGATTTTGAAAATTTGAATGAGGAATCATATGAAGAATGTGCATTTTTTGTCGATTGAATTTCAAATACGATAGTTCTGATGAATGGATAACGCTATATATGAGATGATTGTGATTGCAGAAGAAAGCGTTGTCAAGGAAATGCAGCATGTGTCGTCAAGAAAATATTATTGCTTCTTTTTCTTTTGCCTGCAGAGGAAAAAACAAATTCAAATAGAGTTTAACATTTAGTAAAAAATGAATAAAGACATGGAGAACAAATTCAACAGTACACATGCAAGAAAAATAAATGTAACCAGTAGTATCAAGTTGGATGATATTTCAAATCTACACAATTAAGATACTGGGTGTCCTCATATATTAAAAACATCTATGAAATAATAAGATAATAATAAAAACAATAATAATAAGTATAATAATAATAATATTAAAATAATTTAATCATAATAGTAATATTGACAGTAATAAGAAGTAACAAAATTATCATATGTCAAGTACGTTAGCTAATTTTCTATCAATGGTTATCTTTTTTTATTATACTTAATTTAATGTTCAACTGGAGCATAGTAAAACATAAAAAAGTGTGTAAAACATTCTACTTTTCCAAATGTACATGAGAAAGAATTTCTTTATATACGACGTTTTTAGTACGCATGTTACATAAATGTTCCTGCTCTGATGGTTTTAAAAGAACTTTTATAGATATGCTAGTTTTTGCTTGAGGCAATGCCACATAAAGTTAACCATGATTAAAAAAAAAAAAAAAGTTCAGGAAGAACTAGACCAATAAAATCCAATGTTTGACATTGTGCTTTATTTATGGTCATTGTGAAACATGGCCTGATTGAAAATTGAGTTCTTTTATAAGGAATTGATTTTCGATCACTTTCAAGAGGTATGAATGGAATCCTTGGTAAGAAAATATGTTTTCCACAATATTCATCGGTTGTAATTTCTACCAGAATTACGTTTTTCTCAAATTTTCGACAAGTAAGACGTGTCCCATTACATAATCCTTTAGAATGATTTCTATTTCGTAATAACATTACAGGACAATTTACCTTAAGGTTTAATTCATGCGGCGTTATACCATTTAAAGTTAAACTATTCAACAAATCTTTCTGTAGACTCTGTTTTGATTGGTCGATTGTTTCATCAAAACTATAGTATGTAAAAATTTGAACAGGAATTTGTTGTAGTAAAATTTTGTTAATATGATCAACACATTTATTTATGGGCGTAAGAATAACTCTTTTAACCCTTGTATGTAAATTATTAGCGTATGCTTCTATATTTGGAAAGACATGATGTATTAAAAATTTTAATGATGCAATTTCTTCTTCAAATGGTAAGATTATACTTCTCAAAAGTGTAATACATTTACAATTATATTCCTGATCTGTTCCATCTCCAATTCTAAGCAAGTAATCATAAAACGCAGGATCTAATTTTTCCCTCATACTAATGGTAAACGTAAATACAAAGGCCATAGATTAGAGAAAATTAAGCTTGCTTTTATTATGTCTTCCTGTTTTCTTGTTGGTACCACTAGGAGAATTGGACAGAAATCTCCTTCGAGAACTATAACTTTTGCACCGAAAGGCAAACTGCAATCGTTAATATCTCTAAACATTTTATCTACAACTTCAACAGCACAACGATTTACTATAGGTGCTTCATCCCAAATTATTAACCTAGACATTTTCAATAAAATTCCTAATACCGATTGCTTGCTAACAGAACATACAATATCACCAGTTGTTTCTAATGAATTTTAAATCTCGAATGAGCTGTTCAACCTCCAGGTAATAGAAATGCGGGTACTCCTGAAAATGCAGTTGCTAAGGCAATTAAATTTTGAGATCTTACACCAGCTAATAGTGCTTTATATAAAAAAATGGTTTTGCGAGTTCCACCTAGACCATCAATGAAGAAAGTACCTCTTGATTCTGATTTCACTATGTCCATAATTGTATCATATGCAAATTATTTTTCATTATTTAAAGTTACTGTACAACCATATCCTCCTTCAATATTCAAATTCGTTGTTTCCTCTATAACCATCTTCTCAACCTTTCATTCTCATCTATATTTACATCGAAAGATACCAAACTATAGTAATTTATGTTTTTACCTAACAGTTATAAAATAGAACTGATATCGTGTAATGCTTTGAACTCGGCAACCTCTATATGTATAATTTAATGTACATAATCATCGCTAATGTAAATTTCGAATTTATCCCATAGGAACTTTGGATCATTAGGGTTACAAAGCGCAAGTGTAGGAAAGAGACGTCTTAAAGAAATAGGCATTTCATAGATAATAGCTTTAGATAGACATTCTTCGTAATGGTTATCTTCACTCAACAGACCATTTAGAAGTGATGCTTCTCGATATGTTGTAATAGTTACCCCATTTAAAGTTCAAAGATCATTAAAAGATTTTGGACCTCGAATATGATTAAGAAGCACATGTAAGAAATACCATTCTTCTTCAGATGGAACTGTAACAACCCGCCCTATAACAATTTGTCTCTTTCTAGGAGTCCAAATCTTCTGCTTTGTATTCCAAACAAAATGTGATGGAAAATCTCAATATAAAAGCGTCAAAGCAAATTCGTTTGCTTCATTCATTCGAAAGAATTTTGTTAACATAGTTCTCGCGGTATTTTCTTTTTCAATAACAGTAGATAAATCATGTTCATCCTATGTTACTTCTTGTTAATTTCAATATGGAGCTGTAGAGAATAAACAGTTCGAAAAAATAAATATTTTTTGGGAGTAGTAAAATTAAGTGTTAAATATAAAGAGTTTGTTGGAATATTTAAAAGTCATTACTCTCTAAATTTATAGATACTTTCTAAATTGTAGAATGTACTCTTTAAAAATAGGCTCTTAGAGATGCTCCAATTTGCTTCTTTAGATAGTTTAGAAATTCTAGTTAAAAATATCCAAATTTTTAAATTTGTGTGTTCGATGTAGAGCTATCTTTAATTAAATTTAGACTAAATTCTCAATCCTCATAACAATAATACATGAAAATTGGACTAGAGTATTATAGATCACAGTCTTAACCCAAACGGCTACAACACTATCGAAAAAAAAATGGACATTACAGATTTACAAGATACAAAGGCTATGCATTGTTTGTTGCACTTTTTTAAATTAAAGCAAGCATATATTGAATCACATGGCCGCAAATTGTAGACACTATATAATGCATAATAGGTTAATTATGAAAGTCCGCTTGTTGCTTTTGGTCCTTAGGAAAGAAGTTGATTTGTGCTCAATCTTTTCTCAATGTACTTTTCATGAGCAAGGCATGTCACATCACACCTATGAGCACACCATTTCGCAGGAACCTTTCAAATATTTAATTTAGTTATGTTAGACTCAATAATGTTCACATCCTTTGTTTGAAAATTTGTAGTTTATTGTGATCTATTCTTTCAATGAGTAACTTCACACGACTCCTATTCGTAAAATTAGTGTTTCTCAAGTTATCTGATTTACAAAAAGGGCTTATAGTTCTATAAAGTTTAGCAAGTCAAGAAAAATTGATGCTTTTTTATTTTATATATGTGTGTGTGTGTGTGTGTGTGTGCGCGCGCGTGCGCGTACGTGATGTTGGGAAATTATTAAATTTGTCATGTGGGACGACATATATAATTAATTGTGTATAAAGACTATCTTAAAGCTAAGAGTAAATTTAAAGTGATCTAATATAAAATTAAATAATTGGGTTTTGGNTATTTTATATATGTGTGTGTGTGCACGCGCGCACATATACATACATACTATCAGTGACCACACACACACACACGTTGTGATCTATTTTTTCAATGAGTAACTCCACACAACTACTATTCGTAAAATTAGTGTTTCTCAGGTTATCTGATTTAGAAAAAGGGCTTATAGTTCTATAAAGTTTAGCAAGTCCAGAAAAATTGATGATATTTTATTTTATATATGTGTGTGTGTGTGTGTGTGTGTGCGCGCGCGTGCGCGGACGTGATGTTGGGAAATTATTAAATTTGTCATGTGGGACGACATATATAATTAATTGTGTATAAAGACTATCTTAAAGCTAAGTCTAAATTTAAAGTGATCTAATATAAAATTAAATAATTGGGTTTTGGGCATCTAAATAAAGTGTGGGCCGGATTATATGAGTAGAGACCAAATCCATTAGGATTTGTATTTGATGATGGACCAAATACATATAGAACTATATATAGGGTTATGGTCTCCAATTCATATACAATGTAATTCTCATTCTTTGTGACATCACTTCAATACAAGAATACAAGAGGAAGATCCATAAACCTACAATCAAGAATGAAGAATAAGGTTTGGAGCAATTAAATTGAAAAACAAAATATCAAGATTCATTATTCAA
>CAIGRB010164015.1:0-20770 GCA_903798255.1 Fraxinus quadrangulata
GTAAACTGTTTTGATCTCTTTCTCCTCGACTTTTTCCTTGTTGGTCGACGAGTTGATTTCCCGACTATTGCCTTGGGTCTTATGAAACTCATTCATTCCTCACACATATTCAAGGCAATTTCTTATGGCATGCTACTCACTAAGATCTTTTAACACTTCGATGTTCCACTTCACAATGAGACCTTCATTAAACCACGACCCACCGACACCATCAGTTCAAACACACTTAAGCGAATGAAAATTGTTAGAAAAAATGGACAATTGGTGTCTGAAACTAAGGGGTTTGATCTGACTTTGGGGCCTTCTACTCTACCGTTTGAGAAGAGGATGTTGGTGATGACACGACGAGGGTGTACCTCTTATCGGCGCATCCAGATCGAGAGCTTCTCGACCCACTGGACACGGCCAAGATGAGGATCAGATTTCACTCTTACATGGGTGGATCGACTCTCTTACTGCGAAATTCGACGGGATGAGCGGGGAGCTTCGTCATGTACGGATACAGCAGGATGCTATCCTTACTTGATAGGCCGACATGCTGGATCAGATGACAGCCTTCTTTGCCGACATGCTCACTCGGTTTCTGCATCCTCCTCCTCCAGCACCGTAGTTTTTCGTTACCGTCATAAAACTGCTTTTTATGGTTGCACATTTTGATTGTGTACTTAACTTTGCTTATATATTGGAATGCTTATGAAATGTTTATTAGCTGTTTTATTGGTACTATCTTTGAATTGATTTCGTACTTCTTTTTGCTTATGCCAAAAAGAGGGAAGGGATAAGATATATTTGCATGATTATACTTGCATATTTGTATTTAAATAGGGAAAATTGTAGTAAGTTAAATAGGGGGGAATACATGTTTTATTCATTATCAATTTGTTAACCTTATACTTGCAAATCACCGTTTTTGTCATAATCCAAAAGAGGGAAATTGTTGACCTATGGTTGACATCTCGTTTTGATTATCACAAACAAATTATGTTTATTCTAACAAATTGATTTTAAATGTCCATAGTGATTATTGCATATGAATAAATTGACGACACAAAGTTCGAGGTCAAGAAATTTGCATACAATGATCAACGTGAAAACAAGATCAATCATTCGAGGCCATGAAGAATAATATTGCGAAATCCCGCAAAAGTTGCCTCAACAAAGATCGAGACAAAATTCAAAGTACCGTCAAGCAATGCATGTCAAAAATGTTCAAACTAAGCACTTAGACTTTTCACGATTATATGTAAAGGTAAAACATTTTATTACTTGGTAATGCGTCGTGACCAGCTCAAAGTTTTGATTTTACGATTCAAAACTCACGACAAAATGTTCTACTTGAAAGATAGGTTTTTCAAATGTAAAAATCAAAACACATATTTTTAAATATGACAAGTACTTTGAAAAATATTTTAAAACGTCCATCAAGTACCTACATTTGATGAAAATAAGAAACGATGACGTTTCGAGCCAAAAGTGGCATACCGGACGTTCGGTATCCCAGATTTTTGGCTCCAACGGTCATTTTTCTAACGTTCCATTTTCAGACAAAATATAATGGATATTTGACCGTCCGGTATTTACTGGACGTCCGGTATGCTGCGTCCGGTAAGGTAAATTTTTTGACCGTTTGAATACTATAAATACCTCATTATTTCTCCACTTGCATGGACAATTCTTGAGCATTTAAGTGAGGCTTTTATTGATCACGACTACCTTATTTTTCATCTTTAAAAGGATCAAAAGCATTAAATTCTCGAAAAATGTTTTGAGTGATTAACTTTGTGAAAATCTTTAGTTCTTCAAGAAGTTTTTCTTTTCAACATTTTGAGCTATACTCATTACCATCTATTGAAGTGTTACCCCCCCTTCTTGTTATCAACCTTGATTCTATCATTCGATAAAAAGAGAGGATTTCACTTGTAAATCCATTGAGGGTTATGTTGAGGTCTCGAAAAGCTCAACATTGTAAAAGGATCGATGCTCCTTGATTGTAAGTCACCGGAAGCATTGTAAATGGTTGGATTGCACCATAAGTCAATCAACATAGTGAAAAGGCATTGCTCGCGACGAAGAGCTTGGTAACGGGGGATGTAGATCATTACATTGGATCGAACCTCAATATTATATCGTTTGCACTCTCTAACCTTTTTACTTAACGTTTTTACTTTGTGCAAGTTTTATATCATTCCGTCCACGTGCTTATTTATGTTTGGAATATTTCATTATCATTTGTGTGATCATTAGTTTAAATCTTGAGTAGTTAACGAAAAAGTTTTAAAAACCAATTCACCATCCCCCCTCTTGGTTAGCCATTCTTGGGCTTTCACAGCTGCCATGGATCTGTACTCTGCTTCTGCTGATGATCTGGAGATAGTATGCTACTTCTTTGACCTCCAAGAAACCAATGAATTTCCTATAAAGACGCAATAACTAGTGATAGACCTTCTGGTATCTGAACAGGATGCCCAATCAGCATCACAAAAACCTTTAAATATGAGATCTGACTTACTTTTAAATAGAAAGCCTTGTGCTGGTGTGCCTTTCAAGTATCTCGTACATGATGGGCAGTTTCAAGATGTGGTTGTCTTGGTGATTGGAAATATTGACTAGTGATTGGAAATATTGACCAAGTACATGAACTGCATAGTCAAGCCCGGTGATTGTTAGATATAAAATCCTTCCCATCAATCTTTTGTATGCACCTGCATCTTCAATTAATTATCCTTGATCCTTACTCAGCTTCAAATTCTGAGGCAATAGATATTTTGCAGGCTTGGGCTCCAAGGTAACCAATATCAGTTAACACATCCAACGCGTATTTCCTTTGATTCACAAAAATTCCACCTAATGTTCTGGCTATTTCAAGCCCAAGAAAGTATTTCAAAACCCCCCAAGTCCTTTAATTTGAACTGCTCATTCAGCTCCTTCTTGAATTTCCCAATGTATGATATATCATTGCCCCATATGATAATATCGTCTACATAAATGAGCAAAATAGTGAAAGTCCTATTTTCTTGTCTGCTAAATAGGGAATAATCACATTTTGACTGTGTAAATCCTTGTGAAACAATGTATGCGTCAGCTTAGTATTCCGTTGTCTAGAAGCCTGCTTAAGTCCATAAATGGACTTGTTCAATTTGCACACCAGGTTTTCCCCAGACTTCTTCTGCTACTCATAACCCTTAGGCATCATCATGTATACCTCCTCTTCAAGTTCACCATGGAGGAATGCATTGTTGATATCTAATTGGTGAAGATACCAACCCTTATGAGCAGCAACTACCAATAAGCACTTCACCGTTACCAGCTTAGCAACAGGAGAAAAGGTCTCTCCATAGTCTAGACCAACTTGTTGGGTGAATCCTTTTGCAACAAGACTAGCTTTCTTCCTCTCTTCAGTGCCATCAGAGTTCAATTTTACTTTGAAAACCCATTTGCAAGCTACGGGCTGTTTATGTCCAGGCAAATGGGTAACTATCCAAGTATTATTTGAAACCAATGCTTGACATTCAAGATCCATAGCCTTGCACCAATCTAGGTACATGGAAGGCTCTTTATATGATCTAGGCTCAAGAGTAATAGACAAAGCTACTAAAAAAGCTCTGTAAACAGGAGATAGCCTACTGTAATTCAAGTACTCAGATATAGGATATTGTTTTCCAGCCCTTTGACGTTTCACCATGGATTCAGATTGGATAGTAGACACTTGAGATGTGAGACTGCAGTGGTAATCCTAAAGGTAAGCTGGGGCTCTTTTGGGTCTATTTGATCGTCTGATTGGCAAATCTGGGCTTGTAATTGGAATAGAAGTTGAAATGGATTCATGAGTGTTAGTTTGAAGGGAATCAAATGAATTAGGGACTGAGTCAACGAGTAAAATTTTAGCAGTGGGAATAAGTTCATTACCTAAATTTGGAATAGACTCATCAGGTAATGGATTATCACTAGACACTAGGAACAAAGATGGATCAAGTGGGGAACAAATATCAGACTTTGATGAGGAGGCAAGAAATTTAGGATGGTGAAAGGGAAATATTTTCTCATAGAAGATCACATCTCTAGAAATAAAGACAGTATGGTCTATCAGATTATAAAGTTTGTAGGCCTTCATGCCAAAAGGATAACCTATGAAAATACATGGAACAGCTCTAGGATCAAATTTAGTTCAATTTCTTTTGAGACTCGAAGCATAGCATAGGCACCCAAATACATTGAGATGGGAATATAAAGGTGCAGCTTGATGTATCATTTCATAGGGTGTTTTGTTTTCAAGTATTAAAGTAGGAGTTCTATTGATCAAATATGTGGCAACAAGAATGGTTTCTCCCCAAAATTTGTGAGGGAGATTGGCCTGGAACTTTATGGCTCTGGCAACGTTTAAGAGATGCTAATGCTTTCTCTCCACTATCCCATTTTGTTGAGGGGTTTCGACACAGCTGAATTGATGAATGATTCCATAAGATTGGAAAAAATCACTCATATGAAATTTAGATCCATTGTCAGATCTAAGAACTTTTATTTTACAGTCAAAATGGGTTTGAATAATGTGATTGAAAGAATGAATGATAGGACGAGTTTGAGATTTTTCTCTTATTAGATAAGTGCAAGTCATCCTAGAGTAATCATCAACAATTGTTAGAAAGTATCTCCATCTATGGAGGGGACTGAGTAAGGTCCCCATATATTGCAATGAATAATGTCAAATATTTTGGAAGCTCTAGTTTTACTTCTTGGAAAAGACAATCTATGTTGTTTGGCTGTAGGACAAACAATACAATGTAAACGCTTATTTAAGATAATGGAATGAACTAAATTGTATAAGACGGATAATTTTGAAATATGAAGGTGTCCCATTCTACAATGCCACAAATCAATATTAGTGCTCACATTGAGATCACTGATGGAGTTACACGAAAAATGTTTAGCTTTATTACATTGCAAATTAATATCCAAATTGCATATGGAATTAGAAGAAATAGGAAAGCAGTTATCAGGGATAACGGTAGGTTGAGAGACAAGATGTAGGCAATTGAGTGAGGATCTGAAGTTGTAAAGTGGGATGTTGGAATGCATACATTCCATCTTCAGGTTTGCTCATTCCAATCGTCCTCCATGTTAAAAGATCTTGGACAAAACAATATTGATGCAAAAATATCATAAAGCAATCATGTTTAAGAGTCAATTTGCTAGCTAAAATCAAGTTGAATGTGAAACAAGGCACTACCAACACTTCTGTTAAAATTAAGTTCTCAGATAACCTGACTGTTCCAACATGAGTAGCTTCAGCAACATCACCATTAGGTAACTTAACATCTACCTCAACCTTGTGAGAAATAGAAGTTAAATACCAAACAGAATAAGTATGTTCTGAAGCACCAGTATCCAATACCCATTTTTCTTTACCAATGTTAGTGCTAGAACGAGAATGATTACCTGAAAAGGCAAAGGCATCTGGTACAGAATAACCAGATGTTGGCATCTCCTGAGTTTGTAACTGTGTTGATGTTCGAGAATCATTAGATAGCTATCCTTTTAACTGAGGTACTAGCATTACCAAAACTTACTTGCATTGTTCTGGAGTGATAGTAAGATTGGATAGGGATTCAACAACACTGTGTTGATTTCTTACAAATGACTGACCAACAGCATTGGCAACCACAGTTTTGCCTTTAGCAAAATGATACCCAGGGGGATATCCTATCAATTTGTAACACTTTTCTCTAATGTGTCCTTGCATCTCATAGTAAGTACAAATAGGTCTGTCATTTCCCTGATTTTGAATGAATCTAGTATTCCTTTGATTACCATTAGATCCTTGCATAACATTGTTAGCAAAAGCAAAAGCCTCAAGGTTGTGTTGCCTTTTAGTAATGACTTTCTTTTGTCTTTCATCTTGGAGAATCAGTGCAAAAACCTTGTTAAGCGAAGGCAGAAGATCCATTAACAAGATCTGACTTCTCACCGCAGAATAGTGTTCATCTAGCCCCATCAAAAATTGCATAACCTGATCTTGTTGTTTATAATCAGAACCAGTAACATTTGGCCTATAGTTATCAAGCTCTTCCCATAACCCTTTAAATCGATTGAAATAGGAATTAACTGAGCTATTTTCCTGTGAAATGGTGGAGATTTGCTTCTTTAATTCATAAATTCGAATGCTATTGCTTTGGCTATAGCGATCCTTCAATTCGATCCATATCTCTCTAGCTGAATCCTTGTGCATAACACTTGGATAAATCTCCTTAGGAACTGAATTAATGATCCATGAAGACACTACATGGTTGCATCTCCTCCAGGCACTATACAACGGATTATCGGATTCTGAATCAGCGATTGTTCCATCAATGAATCCTTTTTTGTTCTTCACGCTAAGAGGCATCACTACAGTACGACCCCACGTCGCATAATTGTTCTCCGTAAGCACCACTGGAACAAGCTGCAAACTAGTGTTATCACCATAATGGAGATAATAGGGGTTGCTTGGATCTGAAATCGTGTGACTGGTAATAGAATTAGCTTCTTCTTCAACCAAATCTCCAGCAGCTGATCCTTGCGAGGCCATTGCAGCGAATCAACGCTCTGATACCATATGAAAATATGAAGAGTGAGAGAATTGGAGAAGAAAAACTCTTGGCGGGAAAATTGGTTAATTGCCAAAATTAATTCCAACTCTATGAACTGTACAATATATAGGAAAAGAGATAAATGGAAAAGACCAAAATACCCTCCTACAATTTACAAATTCCTCAACAATATCTACCAAAGCATAAATACCAAATTACATTCCAAAAGAGCATATTAAAATCTAGAAACCAATAATAAGAAAATACTATATATGACAAATGCTAAAAACAACATAAAGTCATTTATCGTAACATAACAATCAATGTTATCAACTTCTCTTTTCATCTCATAGTTACCTTTACATCCCATCAGATCATTGGGTCAGGAAATAAATTGTTAAAAAAAAAAGGACAATTGATTCCAGATTTGGGTACCCGCGTTCTAATTTAAGAATCAAGAACCATTCAAAACTCCGTCGATTCTCAAATTTTTGAAGAATCAGACTAGAACATGTGGGTCCGGTTAAAATTCCCAACCCTACATTATAAGATTACTTTCTTGGGAAAAATCTCCTCCATATGATAAAGGTTGATTTTGAATTTTTTATTTTTAACTTCCTATTTGTTTCCTAGAAATGTTTTCCTATGTTCTATTGAGCTTACAAGGTCAAAACCAAATGTAGCATCACAACCGAGGTCAAAGTGTGGGAGGCAAGTTAGATAGGTTAATTGATAAGGTCTCCACAAAAATCAAAACCACAATTCACAAAATGTTAGGGCAATATAGCTGTTACATTTATATTAAGCTAGGCAAAATATATTTATTTATGCAATTAGTCAGGGAATGAATCCTCTGTTCCAAAATTATATTAGTTATTATTGGAGCTATATTAATAAATTATACGAAATTTATTTATAATCATATGATTGTATTCAATATTAATCTATTCCATTTGTTATGCTTTGGCCTCCAAGGCAATCAATGTGATAGCTAACTAAGCAAAAAGCAAAGCAAGAGGCCAAGCAATGTTCAAACTCCTCTTTACCTTTCACCTTTACTTGTTCCCTCTGAGGCTATGGGGAAAGCCCTTGGATGCCTTGTCAAAAGTGTTACTTATAGGTGAGGCATCACCTCTTTTATGGGGCATTTTTTAGGAAATTGACATATTGTATGAGGGGGCATCTTATATATGCCTCGCTTCGATCAAGATACGTTGTACATCAGATAAATTTGATAGCTCTATACATGACCAGTTTAGTCAAATTTTTAGTTTGTGTAGACCTATTACAGCCACAGGCCTAGGGTGCTTGCATTTTAGCATATGATAGGCATGGACTAACATAATTGAACTTGATCAATCGATCGCTAGGATAAGGTACATGTCAAGCGTCTAATGAACATGAGCTCCTCTCTCTTGGTATAAATTCTCACACGTTGTGCTTCCAAATGTAATGCAATTTTGAATGTGATTCCATATACAAGATTAATTTCTCATATTAATAATACTCTCTCTTCAACTTGACACCCGTTATTCCATCCATTGCATATCTCCCACACCAAAATATCTTCAACCATCTAACATGATGTCCAAATGCCCACGACCATCACACCCACTAGAGCTATGGTCACATATAATCTAACATGGTTTTCAAATCACATGTAACATACACACGGTTGAGTGTGGAGCTAGGATTTGTTGACTGCATAGTCTCCACTAGATTTTCAAGTCAACAAATTGACACCATACAGGAAACAACACTTATACTACAAGAATTGTTAGAATCCAAACAAAAATTATGTATGTTGATACCACTTGTTAGAAATAGAAGAAACGAAATCATACAACACATTATGAGGTAGCATGATAACTACACAAAAACAATTGACAAAGAAATGAAAATTTTATTAATATGGAGAATATTGTGTTTATAACTTGATTCTAACTTATACAAAGTCATATGAAGCCATGCAAGACCCAAACGAATAAGTTATGGTTGGAAAGAGGATCAAAAATCGCGTCAAAAGAAAAAAAAACATTTTTTCCCGGATATATACGCCACTCAAGTGGAGCCTTGCGTCATGGCGAGCTACACGCAGTGCTCAATCGATAAGCGGGTGGTAGGCGAGAGGCAGTGGCAACACTTCCAATGGTGCCTAGGTGTTGAGTTTCAATCCAAATTAATTCCAAATGCCCAATTTCGGCCCCCAAAACTTTCCATACCTCTTTAACACCCGTTTCAACCAATCCACGAACATCCAACCCTGACAAATCTCCACCTTGACACAAATTTCACTACAACTAACAAAGGTTCAAAATTTCTCCACCTGGAGACAAATTCAACTGCAACAAATAAATCAATGGCTTTTCAACAAAACTCTCCAACCCAAAAATTCTCCTATTCTTCCAAGAGTCCAACTAGGATAAATGAATAGAAGCACTACTCAACAAAATTATCTCAGGTTTCCAAAATTTGTCGAATTATCAACATAAGCAACAAAATCACAAAAAAAAAATCAATAGTAACCAAACAAGGCAAAACCAGGCCCTGAAACAGAATCAACATCATAAAATGCTTTGCAGGAGGTTCTTTGCTAGACTTAACACCTTCAACCACCCTCAAAGAATATGTAACTTATTCAGCTTTCCCATACCTATGTGGAGGCCTAATACTTCTTTTGGGTCTATCTCTAACAATTGAAATACGATAGCACCGTCAGTAGTGGTGGCAAAGTGACATTATCCATAACTTCTAAACTTAACTGAGATGTATTCTTCATCATGGACTCCAAACAAAACTCCAACATTACTGTACCAAACTGAATATGTAACAAAGTACTAAACCTCTAGTAATTGATCTTCAAAGATTCTGTACAACCTTACAAGACATACAACTAGGACCTTTGCCGCTCTTCCAACATAACTTGGGCACCTTTACAAACCTTCAATACTCTACCTTCACCAATTAACTTGTACACTTTTGAATCAAGAATGCTTAAGAAGATTTCTCTTCCCATCCAACATCTTAAGTCTGACACGTCCAATACCAGCTATCTTATAGGGTGCATTGTTACTCATAACTACAACACGTTTCAAAATTTCTTCATATATTGAAAACAAATCTCGATTAGGACACATATGAAAAGTGCAAATTGTATTAAGAATTTAATTCTCATCAGGTTTGGAATCACTGTAAAAATAACCAAAAGCTCTCCATCACTCAAACAGTTCTTTGCAACATCGGCTTTACTTGAAGTATCTAATTGCCTTCCCTTCTTATTTGCAGTCATTTTTTTTATTCTACAGCTTGTAGCAATCCTTCTTTATGTGTCCCTTTTTCTTACAGTAATTACAAATTTGATTACTGAAAATAGACTTCAATCTGCCCCTCTCATAACCACTATGAACAATAAGACCTTCTCCTTAAGCCTCAGATCCAACCAGATGTTTCATCTTCTCCTTTGAAATAAAGCATCATATATTTCTTCAACGATGAGAGTATCATGACTATATAATTTCGTGTCTCTAAACGATATATATATATATATATATATATGAAACGAGTAATGAACACAACAAAATTAACCCTAAATCTTCTTCATCATCTTTGACTTTCAAGGTCTCCAAATTAGTGATGGTTTCTTTAAAATTAGCAAGGTAATTTTCTAGAGATGTACCTTCTATCATACGGTGAGAATACAAATGCTGCTTCAGGTGTAATTTGCGAGTTAGACTCTTAATCATGTACAATTGCTCCAACTTCAACCATAATGCAACTAAAGTTTTCTCCTTTGAAATGTCTTGAAGAATGTGATTTGAAAGATGAAGATGAGTTTTTGATTTAGCCTTTCGATCCTTACGTTGCTTCTCTTCCATCGATCAATTTGGGGGCATCTTGTGATATCCGAACAGAGCGTCGTCCAAATCCATCTGAGCAAGCATTGTTCGCATCTTCACGTACCACAACGAAAATCTAGTGTTACTATCCAAAAATGGGATATCACATTTTGTGGTTGCCATCACAAAAATAAAAAAAAACCTCGAAAAAATCAAACCTTAAGTTCTGATACCACTTGTTAGAATCCGAACATGAATTATGTATGTTGATACCAGTTGTTAAGAATAGAAAAAAATGAGACTATATGTCACAATATAAACTAGATATCACAACACGAACAATTTGGCAAGGGAATAAAGAATTTATTAATATGGAAAAAAATATAAAATATTGTGTTTCTAACTTGATTCTAATTCATACGAAGTCTATGAAAACCATACAATTTGTGGACAATATATAGGACACAAAAGAATATGTTATAGTTGGAAAGAGAATAAAAACATGTGTCAAAAGAAGGAAACAAATTTTCCCTAGATATATATGCCGTTCGAGCAGCAGCTTCAAGCCAGGTAAGAGGCGCGTAGCCCTCGTGAGATAAGCGAGCAGTAGGTGAGATGCTTCCAAAGGTGCCCAGCACTAAGTTTAAGTCCCAATTGATTCTGAACACCCAATATCTACCCCCCAATACTTCCCATGCCTCTTTAAAGCCTCTTTCAACCAATCCATGAACATCCAAAAAAATTTGAGTCACAAAATGAGAAGCATGTCTTGTGAGCAAAAGCCTATCGAATAAACCCAATACTTTTCCTTTGAAAAAAATGTTGTTCTTGAAAAAAAAAGAACAAGTGGAAGCTCTGAAGAAATCAACCTAAAATATTTAACATTAAGCTTTTGATCTTTGAAAAAGGATCAAATAATGCTACATGACATTGTATTAATGGATACACACACACACACATGCTATATATATATATATGGATCATGGGTCACCTATGTGGGGTGACCCGACCCACAAGACATCAAAAGGGCCGGAGGGAGTGATTTCACAACTCCGTGTAACCTCCCATAACTCCCATAAAACCTCTAATTTTTTGTCTAGCAAAGAAGGGAGAAGATGACAATAAAATGGTGAAAAATCGTATGGAAAATATCACCAAAATTGAAAGGCATTTAGAACCACTATTTTGGCATGAAAACTCACAAACATTGGCGTTAAGTTTGTGGCTAATAATCCCCTTTCATTGTGATCGAGATTGGGACAATTGGAGTGCAAGAAAATTGTAGATTTTGAGTTTTGGAAAGCAAGATGATTCAACCATTCAAAAGATCTTGGAATTCATCATTTTAAGTAAGCATCTTGACCCGAAATGTATGTTAAAGTTTGCTACAAATTACTTCATTGGTATTAGAGACATAATGCTGAATTCCTTACTATAATATGTTTAAATATGCAATTAAATGATACAATTGGGATATGAATTTTATATCTAAAGTTTTGAAACCTTATGTGGTCTTTAATGACATATTTTGATAATTTACTACTTTCTAAACATTAATAATTATGCAATAAAATTAGTATTGTTAGAACATTATTTTGATGAGCTTTTCAACCATATAAAGAACTTAAATTTTGGAGTTAAAATGAAGAAGTTACGATGTTTTGAAGTTTGGATATAAATTTGAATTTTTACAAGAACATCGATAAAATTTGAAACTTCATCACGTGATAATTTCTTCTACATTGTGTTTCATGATTCCCATTTGATATGGTTGGATAGCTATGTTAATGTCTCAAACATGGCCTTAAACATTGATTTTGTAAAATCTGATTACACAAATGAGCTCAAAACATTGAAATTAGATGGGATGACCAATTGATAGTTAAAAATATATATATATATTTTTTTTTTAACTTGGGTAAATTCTAATTTTTTTTTTTTAAATCAAGAATATCCATAGATGGTATTTGGCTAGTGGGAGCTATTTTTTGAAGTGCTCTCATTTTATTTTATTTTTTTGGAAAATGAAAAATACTCTAAAAGTATTTAAAATACCATGTTTTATGAGTTGTGTGGGTCTCTGATTAGGTTATGTGATCGATTATAATTTGTTTCCAATTTTTGTGCTTGATCATATATTACTGGATCTATGCATACTTGTAGCATCCTTAGAGGGAATGCTAGAAAAGGAAAGGTTATAGAACTTATTAAAAAGTTATATGCTTATTGAAATTAATAAATGGATCTGGAGCATGACCTAATGAGACACGTAAATATTTTTGGAACAATTTTTTTTTGTGATAAACAGAATATGAGAATTCTGATGTCATTTCACATTTTTTGGGATTGTGTTGCAATATATATTAAAGTGATGTTGAGAGTCTGTATAGTAAGACTTAAATGATGTGAATTTTATTCTTCGATTATAATTAGAATTATTTTTTGGAAGAATTAATTTGTGATATTATGGTATATGTCATAATTGGGTAAATGTGCATGTTTATACTTTTATTGCACATTATGAAATTATATTATTGAATTACTTAATATCTATTAATTCTAGAATTGTTATGAATGCTAAGATCAGTAGAATAGTGAGATTTTTACTTAGACCTATTTATTGTCAGTTGAGTGATAGTTCGATGATTGGAAAATTTAGAGAAAATCTTACTTAGAACTATTTGATTCACTAACTGAGTGGGAATTCTCAACCTGGAAGAATTAATGTAATTCTTGCTTATAACTCATGGAATTTTAAGTTATAAAATTAAGTCTATGATAGTGAAACAATATTGAACTTTCGACTATGTGCCTAACGTTGAACTATCGTATACGTTAATTTACATTGATGCAAAATGATATATGTGCATAAATGGGCATTGATTGAGAATAAAATGTCTCTAAAATCCAGTAGATCATGGTATCAAAATATATAGTTGTTGACCTTAATAAAGGTGACATGCTAAATGCAATAACATTTGGCATAATAAGTTTTCCAGTTAGAAGAACCTGATGTTTTAGATAGCATCAACCACGTAATTGAAGACTCCGATGTGGGTCAGGCTACTCTAGAGAATAAAGATCAAGAACTTTGTCAAGTACGAAAAAAGTAGATTCTAATACTTGAGCATTTGAATTGTTAAATTCTGTTATAGATGATCTTTTTTTTTTTTGAAATGTGACTGAACTGAGATGGTTAACATAGTGTTAACATTTTTTTTGTTGGTCACAAATTTTTTTTGGTGAGTAGTAAGTTCAAATGAGTCTCATTTCAATTGATGGAAACTTTGAAAGTCAATGTGACTTATGAATTGAAGTGTCAATTTTGTCTATTGACACTACCCAATGTGTGAGTTAAAAGATGTGCGACTTGATGTTGCTAAATCTTGAGGACATGCTTGTGTAGAAATGTTCTAGTTCGCAAAAGATTTTGAATCTTAAGCTTTAAATAAACTACAACAAATGTGGATAATGAAGAGACTGGAAAATGGACCAAGAAAATGTATCAGACATAAATATGTGGAAGTGGTTTTGGTAGAAGACCGGTTTTATAAAGGTTCAAGTGTTTCAACCACACGATTTGAATCTCTTAGCTCGAAAGTAGTTAGTCTAATGGATATAACACTTGAATATGTTTCTCTTAGTGTTTTTACGTATCAACACTATACATATTGGACGTTATCTTGTGTGGATAATGAATTTAAGAGTTAGAAATCCACTTTATATAAGATCAAGAAGTGTCTTTAGTCTATTGCCGAGTCTTTGACTTGATACATAGATATATATACAAATAATGAAGATCGAGTGGAGGTTTATATGACTGATACTGCAATTTAGTGTTGCAAAATGGAGAAACTAACTTTCTATTTGATATTAAGATAGTATCAAAGGCTCCACTAAACTTGATCTTAGTTTTTGTTCTTCTAAAAGTGGTCTATTACT
This sequence comes from Fraxinus quadrangulata, assembly GCA_903798255.1. NCBI lineage: Eukaryota > Viridiplantae > Streptophyta > Magnoliopsida > Lamiales > Oleaceae > Fraxinus > Fraxinus quadrangulata. The sequence continues at coordinate 14,342 of CAIGRB010164015.1, forward strand.
TAACTTATACGTGGTAGTTCTGTTCATTCTCACAGTGGTGATGTTTAATTATGGTTCTGCATATTTGTGCAATAGTTTGAGGTTTTCGGTTGAGAAAATCATTCAAAGCTAGCTACTAAATAGGGTGTTCTTACGATGAACCGAATGAACCAGTTCTTAATATCAGGCTAGCTACTGATGCCAGACATTAACTTGTTATACTTTTGGTATCACACAAGCCCCAAATACACAAAGTACTACAGAATATAAAAGGAACACAAGAGATTTTTCGCCCTTAGACCCGAATGTTCACCTTAATTAAGGCTAGTCACCCATTGAGCATACACGAAGTGGTTATCACTTTAATCCACTAGAAACCAACAATAATCAATACAAGTATCATAATACAAAAATCTACAAAATGATTAAGCCCTCAGACCCTAAGTTTTCTCTCAAGAAACCCTGGAACGATTACACTAAGTAACCAAAGGTTACGCTCAACAAAGAAACCAGATTCACCACAGCAATACCTTAACTAACACTAGATCTCACCAAGAATATATAGAATAGAAGATTACACGGTGAAAACTAAAGGTTTTCAGAGAGAATATAAAGAGAGCAAGAGAAGAGGAAACTCTAGAATAATCTCGAAGTCCAAGAGCAAATGAACGGGTCCAGGCAATAATACAAACAGTTAGAAGCATCCAAGGCAATATTTAATATGTATTTTTTTCTTAATAATGTACCTTTTAAGATAATTAGGGACATAATATAATATTTTATTATGTAATCACGTTTATCTTTAATTTGAAAAAGATTTAATCATATCCAAATTATGTTATCCCATTTGAAATCCCAACAGCATTAGGTAGGTACTGTGAAATTAATTTTGTAGTGAGCTGGAATCATATAAATCAAATCCTATCACTTTGCTTATGGGACACGGTCATTCCAATCCTTTTGCTGCAAGTGTATTGATTACCTTAGTTTTTGGCTATAAACAATTTATTTAAGTACAACACAAACTCTATCATACATCACTTTTCCATTTTCACTATTTTAATTAGATGATTAGGATTTATTTAAGCATAATCCTAATATAATTATACTTAAAGGTTTTGGCTTATCACAAATTCTAGATCAATCTAAATCAGCATGCACGTATTTTTATAATTCTACTTTCAATAGGGAATCTGCCCTATTTGTACCCTGCAAAAGTCCAAAATTGTGGGCACACATTATTTCAAACAGAAAGTAATTCTCCATTCCTATTATATAACGTAGCGAAGCAAATTAGGAAAAGTTTTGGAACATTCAATGATATCTTCTTTCAAATAATTCATTTGATCTAACGAAGTAGGATACTATGTGCAAGTTGATTTATCCTTGCATATTATAATTTTTTTTACTTAATTTATTTTATGAAATGGTAATTGACCTACGGATCTTAATGAAATTAAATGTGAGATTTCCTTCGGGTTTTCTCAATTATTTGCACAGAAATGTGTTAGAGCATTCGATTGATCTCCGACTGCTCTTGATGAAATGGTGGTATGGAATGTCATAAATTTATGTTTAAAAATTTATTATATTGTTTTGGACACATGTATCCTACTGGGTTTAAAATACTCATTCCTTCAAAATTTTAACTTTTCAGGTTACATCGGTTCAACGTGGATGGTGGCTGAATGGTGCGTAGGTAGCCAAGTAAAACATTTTCAAAGGAACCATCAGTAATTAGTTTTTCTTTTTCATTTAGAGATTTAGTATTTCTTAGATTTCCAATGAACGCTTTAAGTTCCGTGATTTAATATCTTTGGATTGATTTAACTCGATATTATGAAATTTTAAATTTATTGAAGTTTAAATTTTCAATTAAATATTTCCGCTTCATATATGATTATGAAATAATATCGATTTCCGCTTCAATTCCCGACCCTCTGTGGTCAAATATATCATTTCACCTCTCGTATGATTCACACACTCCCAAACTTGTTCTTTTTCACTATTTTTCCCAGTGTATAATCTAAGGTTGAAATATATTTTTTTCATTACTATCCTCACTCTCTCTAGTTTAGGTGGATATCACTAATTGTAAGTCAACACATCAATAAATAAGGATTCTTCAATTATTTGATTGCTTAGACCTCAAAGACTCAATTAGGCTAATTATCCTCCATCAAAAGTCAAATTTCCTCAAACAAGTGTTTGGAGCTTAACCCAGGCATTTAATGCTCTTTTTTTTATGCACTTTTTACGCACTTTTTTTTTTTGATTTTCAAATGTTTTTTTTTTTTTTTTGCTATCTCTCCCTTAAGATTTCTAAATGACCCATGTAACAAGCTTTAGGCCGATGACTTTAGGGTACTAGGTTTTAAACACCCTTACAAGCTTAATAACCCAAGTAAAAAATGCTTCAAAGAGAATTTTCACATTTAAAAATTTATGCCTTAATCAGTGCAATGCCCCTTATCAAACACCTATTCAAGCAAATCGACCTTCAACTTAAGATTTTCGCCAAATTTTATATCGTTAATCTAAGACAATCCACACAAAACTTTTCACACATGGAATCCCTTTTCACATCCATATCTTCCTACAACAGTAAAATCACCCTCAAAGTGTGCTAAATTTGGTCTAAGGATGAGTAATTTATTATGGGTTGGTAAAGCATCTATTTTCAATCTATCAACATATCCAACATATGAAACAACTCATAGCATCACACTCTCTAACTTAATTCTAGTGCACATATAATATCAAATTTTGCAAGGTTAAGTCTCAATTAGTCTAGTATGCAACCTATCCATAGTTCATAAATCAACATCAAATCTCAAATTTAATCATTATTGTCAGCCAGACTATCTAACCCACACAAGCACACAGCCTAAAACAAGAATATATATTATATAAAGCAATAACGAAAAACAAACACACAAACACACACAAAAACTCAATGTTTTTCCCACCCCCAAACTTAGAACCAACATTGTCCTCAATGTCATAAAACATAAGTAAGAATATAAGGGGACGGGGGAAGAAAAGGAAGAAGGTACTACCCAATTTTTCTGTTGAAGGCATGAGGCATATGTGTTACGGTTGGACAATCTTTTCTATCATGCTTTCCCCTTGATTTGTATTGGTTTGAGTATTCCGCGATGTCATATTCCTGTACATTGCAGTCATATCAAACAATAAAGATCAAATAACCTAAAACATATATTACTTAGCCCAAACACTCGTATAATCAATAAATGCAATGGCCTAAGGGAAAACATGATAGGATGGTGATGCCCTATAATTTGAAGCATGCCTATAAATAATGCAATCTATTGATCAAGAATAAAACTACATGCAATGCAATACAAAAAAAAATTTAAAAGAATTCAGAAATTGGGTTGCCTCCCAATAAGCGCATAATTTATAGTCTTTAGCTAGACTTGGCAGCTTGATCATTTTGGGTTGTGGAGTTGAGTGAATGGCTTCTCTTTATCAAAATTGACACCCTAATATGCTTTCAAACGCTGCCCATTGACCTTGAAGTTGCCTTTTGTCTCATGAGTTACCTCAACTGCTCCATGTGGAAAGACTTGAACAACTGTGAATAGTCCAAACCATCATGAATGCAGTTTCCCAGGAAAAAGTTTCAACCTAGAATTGAACAATAGTACGTTTTGACCTGGAGTGAACTCACGCCTATGGATGTATTTATCATGCATTCTCTTTGTTCTTTCCTTATAAAGCTTTACATTCTCAAAAGCATCCATCCTGAATTCATCTAATTCATTCAGTTGTAGCATCCTTTTTTCTTTAGCTACTGTCATGTCTATGTTCAGCTGCTTTACTGCCCAATACGCTCGATGCTCCAACTCCACGGANTTAAAATAACCTTAATCGAATAGCAATAATGATTTGTAATAATTCTATATCTAATTTATTACGTACTAGAAATCAAAATAAAAGATAATCAAGTTTTGAGATGCATTGCTAAGATGTAGAATCTCACCTGTTAATCCACTTTTAGTACAACAATTAAAATGACTATTTGTTATCATACGAGTTGGTAGAAGTTCCAAATTTATTTAAAAGCTTCTCTCAATAGCAATTAAAAGTTTTTGAGATGCATTGCTAAGATGTAGAATCCCACTTGGTAATCCACTTTTAGTATAACAATTAAAATGACTATTTGTTATCATGCGAGTTGGTAAAAGTTCCAAATTTATTTTAAAGCTTCTCTCAATAGCAATTAAATATAATCCTATATGCGACCTTTTTATATCTCTATAAAAGATACAAATATACAAGAAATGATTAAACGAGCTAGAACATCTAAAAAGAATCATGCAAGGCATAAAGGTATATTTCTATCCTCTATCGAACCTCACAATATTTATTACTATGTGCTAACGATCCTATTACCTCTCTCGATGATAATAAAGTCCACAAACAATTCAACTAATGGCCAATTAATTGAAAAGCAATCTAAAACAATAATAAACATCCACGCACTAAAACAAATTAACGTCAAAATAATTAATTAATACTAAAAATTTCAAAACAATGGTTCATCTATATCTTTAGCAATGTAAAAATCTAGCCTCACATAATATTGAAATTAAACAAGTAAAAGTGGAACGACATCACCGAAAATTGATCAAACATGAACAAATCTGGAATTAATTGAAGCTGCCTTTTTTTCTTTGCTTCGGTCTCTACGTGTAATTATATATTTCTCTTCTAAAAGTTGCCACTAATTTGTGTATATAAAACTAATTCCCTAGCCCATTTTTCACTTTTCCTTTTTGTTTCAGCCGCCCAATTTCTTTGTTTTTTGTGTTTTCCTCAACTGCCTCTGTATGTTTATTTTCCTCCTCGGCTCCGTCTTTCCGTTCTCTTCTTGCTTTTGTGTGTGTGTGTGTGTGTATTACATAAATAACATAATTCACCAATATTTTAATACAACTAAAATTCCAAATTGAGGCTCAATTAATTCCAATGCCCAATTAAATTAATGCTTGCTTCCAAGTCGTCAATTCTTTCATCCAATGCAAGTTGGTCCTTGTACTTTAGATTTTTGCTATTTTTCATCATCTTTTGCTTCCTTTCTTCTCTTTCTTTTCCATTCAAAGAGTTTTACCTATTAAACATAAAATACAACAATTTAGAATATATTTCGTCAAAAAAAGCAATAACGAAAAACAAACACACACAAAAAAAACTCAAAGTTTTTCCCACTTCCAAACTTAGAACCGACATTGTCCTTAATGTCATAAAATATAAGTAAGATTATAAGGGGATGGGGGAAGAAAAGGAAAAAGGTACTCCCCGATTTTTCTGTTGAAGGCATGAGGCATTATGTGTTACAGCTGGACAATCTTTTCTATCATGCTTTCCCCTTGATTTGTATTGGTTTGAGTATTCCGCGACGTCATATTCCTACACATTGCGGTCATATCAAACAATAAAGATCAAATAACCTAAAACATATGTTACTTAGCCCAAACACTCGAATAATCAATAAATGCAATGGCCTAAGGGAAAACATGATTGGATGGTGATGCCCTATAATTTGAAACATGCCTATAAATAATGCAATCTATTGATCAAGAATAAAACTACATGCGATGTAATACAAAAACAAATAATTAAAAGAATTCAGAAATTGGGTTGCCTCCCAATAAGCAACCCAATGACTATTTGGTTCACATTTTCCTCTGCCATATCTTTCTCTTTCTATTTTTGGTGTATTTCCAACTGTTGCCTTTTTTGAATGATGAATGTTCGTTAGATCTTCGGGTCAAATTGAGCATGATCATCAATTCTCGAATTTCGCATACACGTTCTTGAAAAAGAAAGTAGGAAACACAATAATAATTTTAATTTTTTATAAAACTAAACTAAAAAAGAAGCAAAATTCAGATTAAAGTTAAAATTAACTAAACGTATCAAAAACAGTAGTCAACGACAACGGCGCCAAAAACTTGATCGTTTGATTCCAAACAAGTGAACGGGATCGTGAACAAGTAATAAAGTAGTGAATAGAGTGTCGAACCCACGAGGACTACGTATTTTATCGAGTAAATATTAATAATACCCTTAATCGAATAGCAATAATGACTTGCAATAAATTTATGTCTAATTTATCACGTACTAGAAATCAAAGTAAAAGTTTATTAAATTTTTGAAATGCATTGCTAAGATGTAGAATTCCCTTTGTTATTCCACTTTTAGTACAACAATTAAAATGACTCATTGTTATCATGCGAGCTGGTCAAAGTTCCAAATTTATTTAAAGCTTTTCTCAGTAGAAATTAAATCTAATCATACATGTGACATTTCTATATCTCTATAAAAGATACCAACATATAAAAATGTATTAAACGAGTTAGAACATCTACAAAACATGTGAAGCATAAAGGTATATCTTTATCCTCTATCAAACATCACAAT
>CAIGRB010164015.1:22981-34020 GCA_903798255.1 Fraxinus quadrangulata
AATACAAGTTGGTCCTTGTACTTTAGATTTTTGCTATTTTTCATCATCTTTTGCTTCCTTTCTTCACTTTCTTTTCCATTCAAAGAGTTTTACCTATTAAACATAAAATACAACAATTTAGAATATATTTCGTCAAAATAACTATTAAATGTCGTTATTTTAAGTCCCAAATAAGTGTAAAAATTACACTTATGACATGAAAAACAGGATTTCTACTGAGATGTATAGTAGATTGACTGTTTGAAAATATAACAGCATCATTACCAGAAAAACTAATTTCATCCAACAAGTTTTTCAGCCTTAACCTTCCTTTACAGCATCAATAGCTGCAATATATGCAGCCTCTGTTGAAGACAGGGCTACAATCTTGTACAGTTGTGATTTCCAACTTATGCAGGTATCAATTAAAGTAAAAACATATGTAGAGGTTGATTTTCTATTATCACAGTTACCGGCAAAGTCTGAATCAACAAAGTCTTTCAATCTAATTGTAGTTTTACTCTTACTGAATATAAGTCCTAAGTTAGAAGTTCATTTTAAGTATCTTAACAACCATTTCATGGCTTCCCAAAGATATTCACCTGGATTACTCATATATCTACTCAAAACACTTATAGCTAAAGTAAGATCAAGTCTAGTACAGACCATTATATACATGACAGAGCCAACAGCATTTGCATAAGGAACCTTCTCCATCCTATTTTTCTCAATTTCAGTTTTAGGAACATTGTTCTACTGAAAATTTAAAGTGACTGCCAAGAGGTAAAGTGATATCTTTAGAATTTTCCATAGAAAATCTACATAGAATTTTTGAAATACAAGACTGTTGAGTAAGAAACAGATTATGATCACTTCTATTGTTTCTAAATTCCATCTAAAACCTTTTAGCTTCTCCTAAGTCTTTCATTTCAAATTCCTATTTTAATTTTTTCTAAATGATGTTAGTTTCAGTCATATCACACCCAGCAAGTAACATATCATCAACATATAGCAAAAGATAATAAAAATCAGGACCTCCATTACCCTTATAGTAAAAACATGGATCATATTCATTTCTATTGAAATCAAGTCCTTTTATAAAGGTATCAAACTTGATATATCATTGCCTAGGGGCTTGTTTCAAACCATAAAGTGATTTTTGTAAAAGGGACACATAGTTTTCTTTTCCTTTTCGTTCAAAACCTTTTAGTTGAGTCATATAAATTTTCTCATCCAAATTTGCATAGGCAGTTTTAACATCTAACTGTTCTAATTAAAAATCAAATTGTGAAACAAGAGAAAGTAAAACTCTTATAGAGGTATATTTGACTACACGAGAAAAAATTTCATTGTAGTCAATTCCCTCTCTTTGGTTAAAGCCCTTAGCAACTAATCTAACTTTGAACCTTACATTTTCACCTTTTGAATCACCTTCTTTTATTTTATAGATCCATTTGGAATCAATAACCCTTTCCTCTTTAGGTTTATTCACTACGGCCCAAGTTTTAGTTTTGCTTAATGAAAGCATTTCATCTTTCATAGCATCAAGCCAAAGACTTGCATGCTTACCATTAATGGCTTCTTCATAGGAATTAGGCTCATTATCCAAAAAATTCTGAGCATTCAAAGCTGTAATAAAATCAGAATCATTATATCTTGTTCGTGGTCTTATTTCTCTTCTCACTCTATCCCTTGTAAAATGATAATTTCTTAAAGAGTTTTCAGGTTGATCAGGTTCTAGTTCAATTTCAGGTTTAGGTTCATTATTTAGTTCCTGACCAAGCTCCACCTCAAACTGATCAACATTTCCAGATCTTAAATCTGTCTGAAATAGTTCAAATTCAACTACAACTTTGTTTTGATCAGTTTCAGTTGTTGCTATTCCTTTTTCTTTAATGCAAGGTATATCTAACTCATTAAAGATAACATTCCAGCTTATTATAATCTTATAACCTCCCTGTTCTTTCAACCAAACTCTATAGCATTTAACACCTTCACCATAACCTAAGAAAATACACTTAACAGATTTGCGCTCAAGTTTCCTTTCATTTTGATGAACATAGGCAACACAACCAAATATTTTCAGTTTAGAATAATCAACAGAATAACCATTCCAAACATGGTCAGGTGTATCATATTTTAATGTCTTAGTGGGACACTTATTTGTAAGAAAAGAAACAGTTTTAATAGCTTCTCCCCAAAATAATTTTGGAAGGTCTGAGCTTATTAGTATACCCAACCTTTTCTAACAAGGTCATATTCATCCTTTCTGCAAGCCCATTTTGTTGAGGAGTGTAGCTTACAGTTCTATGTCTAAGTATCCCATTATTTTATAGAAGCTATCAAACTCTTCATTGCAAAATTCAAGGCCATAATCAGTTCTAAGTGTTTTAACACTTTTATTAACTTGATTTTCAATCAGAGTTTTCCATTTTGTAATATTTTCGAAGGTATCGGATTTTTTTTTAAAATCACCTAAAACATAATATATTAAACTTAAACCGAAGTAGTTCTATCAATATAAGAAAATGGTTTTCAAGCATAACTAGATTCCACAAAATTTTCACATTTCGTATTTGGAAAATTATCAATCTTGAGAATGTTTCCCAAGCTTAATAATTTTTTAATAGAAGATATATTAATGCGTTCAAGTCTAGCATGCCACAAATCATAGGAATCCAACAAGTAAACAAAAGAAGTAGATGTTTTATTATTAATCACTGAAACATTGAGTTTAAACAGGCTCTCCTATGAACACCTTTCCCAACAAAAGAACCTTCCTTGAGTACTTGACAACTCTCAAATACAATCTTAACTACCTTTTTGACTAAGATAAATCTAGACACTAATTTTTTTTCTAATTTCAGGTACATAATGGATATCCTTCAAACCAAGGACATTTCTAGAAGTAAATCTAAGTATCACAATTCATTTCCCCTCGATTTTGGAGGAAGAAGCATTCCCCATTAATAAATATTCTTCATCACTAGAATGAATGAATGAAAAAAAATGCACCTCTCGTGCAGTAAATGTGCTTGGTAGATCCAGAATTTACCCACCAGTCTGTCAAGTTGCTTACTAGATTGACTTCTGTCACCATAGCAAAGAAATTCCCATTCTCTACTACATGTGCCTAATACTTCTTCACAGCTTTTCATTTCCTTATTTTTGCGGTCCTTTGTGAAGTGACCTGGTTTACCACCAACAATACAGTCTCCAACAATTTTATTTTTAAATTATGGTTTAGACCAATTGTTATTTCCTATAAGTTGCTTTCTCTTGTTTATGTCTTTAAAGCTCTGACCTGTGGGAAAATTTTCAACAAATTTCTAACTACCAGAATCTCCTTCAATAAGATTAGCTTTGGTACCCAACTCTAATCTCTCTACGTTTTGCCATTCTAATATCTTCCTCAATTCTAATTGTGATAATCAGATCCTTCAAAGACATTTCTGTTCTCCTATGCTTCAAACTGTTTTTATATTCTTTTCAAGAAGGTAGTAATTTTTCAATAATAACAGACACTTGAAAACCCTCACGGATTTTATATGCCTCAACAATAATCTCATGAATTAAAATATGTAATTCTTCAGCTTGACTAACCACCATTCTAATGTCATCCATTTTAAAATCTAGAAATTTTCCCACAAACTTTTAGTTCCAACATCTTTGGTATCATATGTCGTTTTTAAGGAATTTCATAATTCTTTAACAGATTTACACGATCAATAAATATCATATAAATCTAACGTCAAGCAATTCAGAATATAGTTTCTTCACATATAATCATTTTGTTGCCAACTAGCTAAAACTCGTGTTTCCTTATCAACAGGTTTATCAGCAATTACAACAACAGGTTTGTCAGATTCAATAGCATCAACCATTCAATAGTTGTCAAAACAATTGTAACTTTATTTGCCATATCTTAAATATTTTTCCCACCAAATAATTCAAGTTTTTTAGAATACTTAGGAACAAATGTATATACTGCAGACATGGCAACTAATTATAAACTAATTTCATTTTAGATTGTTGAAAAATAATTAGTTGCAGTAAATTGTAGAATTGTAAAATGCAGAAAGTAGAACTTATCGACCAATCGAGTCTCGTGATAGCACGATATCCTAAAGTAAAATTGTCTGTCGCTAACTGATGCAACTTCTGTGGACAATCACTTACAAGATACAAGGATCAAACAAGCAACTCGTGCAGCAATCTGAATAGTTTCAAAACTCTCATGTGTACTCTAAAAAATATATATAAATATAAAAATCGAGTATGAAAATTACAAGATATGAAAATGATAATTTTGTTTTTTATGTAATTTTTCCAAAGGCAGATATGTGTTTATATAGCCTGAAAATATACCTCCATCATGATTAAAATATATTTGCAATTTTAATGGGTTGTTCAAAAATGGTCATATTATACTGGCTAGTTTGACCTATTAAATAAATTCAAAAATGATTAAAATAAATAAAAAAATATCATTTTAATCAAGGTAGCCCAACGCCCCAAGGCCCAATCAAGGACATTTTAATTATCGCGTGGAAATTGAACTATACCCCCGACCTCCAACACAAATTCCACACTTTTTACCAATAGGGCACTTAATCTAATTTAATTATTTCTTTCACATAATATATTTATTGTATAAATATCTAACAAAAAGAAGTACACCCACTAGTGCAATCTTCACTTTGGAGAATACCACAAAGTTTGGAAGCACAGTTTAAGAATTAATCATTGAATTTAGGTGAAAGTTTAAATCTTTTATTCTTGATATAATATACATTTCAACATGTGGACGATCTTATATTCTTGAAGAAAAGAAAAATTTTATTTCCTAGTAATTATTACTTTGGATTACAACAATACTATCTTTTCTTGCAACATTTTTTTTAAATGGATATGAAAGTATGTTGTATTCAATTATAATACACGAGGGGACTATGATACTGCTTAGTGGTTTTCAAAAAAAATATAAACGAAGGCTAAGTGTGAAGCTACTTTTGATACAATCTTGGTCAAAAGTAAGAATCTACTATGGTAAATTCGTGATCAATAAAAATTACCCCAATATATATGTGCAAGCATATGTGCATGCTTGACTACACCATATAATAAGATTTGTTACAACTTAATCACGCTATAGTTTATTTAAAAATAGTTCAATTTTGACGCCGAACAGAATAGTGATTATTCTACAGGCTCAAGTTCGGTAGAGAATTAACAGAGAAGAACGTAAGAGAAAACACTAAGAACTCAAGAAAAATCGTTATTACTTATTCAATGAATGAAAAGTAACCCACAAGCCGAGTTATATAACTTAAAAATCCAAAATTATCAGAATTTTACGCAAAATTCCAATATTCATAGCAAACGAAAATACGTAATAAGATAAATAAGATCCCAAAAATCGGGCTCAATTTGAGTTCATAATCTATCTTAAAAAGGCAAAAAAATAACTAAAATTGAGTATTCGAAAAGGAAAATAGCGGAAATCGCCCTCGAAACCGATGCACACCGAGCGAAGCCTAGTAACCACGACGTGCGTGCCGAAAAGAGCTTTCCGAATTGGGGTCATGAGCACGAATCTAATAATCATAGCCAAAGTTACGATCAAATTACCGAAATGTGTCCAAAAAAAATGGCCCCAATAGGAAAGATAGTTGATTACTTGCCATGTTTACGCTAATCCGCCAACTCATGATATCTCAGCGCCATCAATGAGCTATCAGACAACTCTGCATCGTCTGACTCGGATCCTCCTGCATCAAATTTACTTGTGAGTGATTAGTGATTTAAGAACATACCTAATTGTGAAAAACCGCCAACCCTAATAATGAAAGAAGGAAGTTGCTAACCAGTAAATTGCAGTTCTTTTAAAGGGAAGAAATAGGTTAGAAGGGGAAAAAGAGGACTCATCTAAAGGTGAAGAAATCTAAACAATATGCAGCCTTATTCACTTTCAATAAAATTTCAAGCAATAATTTTGACCACAAACCATAACCAATGGCTATAATTTTCCTTTTTTTTTTTTCGTCTCCATGCTTTTACAATGTGTCCTGCATTAAAATCTTCCAAAATGAAGCACAATTTTTACTAGTGTTTAATATCTTACAATAGCAATCCTGATTTAACATGAAATAGATATTCAAAGAAACTGTTCAAACCTCTGTATAACCTGACAATATGCTAGAAAGAAAAGAAAAATTAGAGGAGCTGACTTGGGCTAAGAGGATGTTGGGCAACTCACTTCGAAGAGAAGCGTATAAACTACAGAAAACAATATTGGTAAGAGAAGTTGGGCAAGGGCAATTGACTTGTCCTAAGAGGATGCAGTGCTGAAGCGCTTACACTTGCTGAACTACACAAATTCAAGTTTCTTAGCATGATATAACTTACCAAAAAGTATTAAGTTAGAATGGAAAATATGCCTTGCTAACCACTAACATTCCGCTAAAAAACTTTGAGGGACAATGAACATACTTGATTCCACATTTTCCTTGAATAAGCATGGAATATACCGAAACTGATTCAAGTGTAGCCTCAGGTCAAAACAAATCACGGCACGAAAGAAATATTCTGCGTGTAGTGTTCAAGAAAATCTCGCAAGCATATGGAATTGTTGACAAGTAATACATAGTGAGCACGTGTATCGTCCAATGAGAAATAACGTTCAACTTTATTGTACTAGTTACTATCAAACTCGATTAATGTTAACACAAATTGTTGTTGTTTTTGTTAATATTCTAATTAAACTACTAAAGCTGAGTAAATGAATTGTTTTTTATCAAAGAATGAGATGAATGTATTGAATTTCCAATTGCATCCATTGATATCTAATATTCTTTTTCAAGATATATTAAACATATACTTAGCATGTCCCGATCATAATTCTAATCCAAATTCATATGCAAAGCATGCATTCAATTACTCGGCTATAACACATGATTGCACACGTCATAAACATTATTCCTAATATATATTGCATTTGTATCAAATATGCAGTGTTGTATTTATTGTGAGTCTCCCAACACTACAAATAAGCAACTAATTGTTCAAAAGGTGCGTAAACATTCGAACAATATAATATTAATGCATATTTAATCACAAACACAAGAAATAATTAAAATAGGATCAGTCTTGAATTAGAAATATTATTGATATTCAGTCACTTTTACTGTCACATTTTGTAGCAATAATATGTATTAAATATGTCCATGTAATGTCTATTTTTTGGTGATTTAAATATCTACCATAACATGGCTTGTCCTGTCAACAAGGTAGCAATAATATGTATTAAATATGTCCATGTAATGTCTATTTTTTGGTGATTTAAATATCTACCAGAGCATGGCTTGTCCTGTCAACAAGTAAGGTGGCAGTTGGTAGGAAGTTGTTGACTAGAAGTATGGTAGAAACTTTTGTAATATATTTGATGGCAGCCAGTAATGGTATTGTAAGGTTTTGATAGCTTGTCCTGTCAACAAGTAAGGTGGTAGTTGGTAGGAAGTTGTTGACTAGAAGTATGGTAGAAACTCTTGTAATATATTTGATGGCAGCCGATAATGGCATGGTAATGTTCTGGTCATTTTTTTTCACTCTTCCTCTTTGCTCAAAAATTACATCTGTGGTATCAAAGCTAAAAGGATCTTTGAGAGAAAAAAAAAAGAGTGAGGAAAATTCCACAAAAACTCCTTCACCATGTCAGCCGAAAAAATCAGATCTGAGAGGAATGGCTTCAAGTGTTTTTTCAGTTCCATTACCTTCTGTGTTTACAGGAGAAAATTATGACTTTTGGGCAGCAAAGATGAAGGCATACCTAAAAGCATATGACCTGTGGGAAATCACATAAACGGGTAGTGAACCACCACCTCTTAGAGCAAATCCAACTATTGCTCAACTGAAGCAACATAGTGAGGGGTTGCAAAGAAGTACAAGGCCCTTTCTTGCATTCAATCAGCCGTTTCTGATGTAATCTTCACCAGGATAATCACTTGTGGACAACCAAGGATGCCTGGGACAGATTACAAGAAGAATTCAAGGCAAATGCAAGTTCTGAACTTAAGAAGGGAATATGAGTCCTTGAAGATGAAGGAATCAGAAACTGTTAAAGATTTTTTTGATAGGCTGATGAATGTAGTAAATAAAATAAGGCTTTCAGGAGATGACTTACCAGATAAAAGAGTTGTGGAGAAGGTCTTGATTAGTTTGCCAGAAAAATTTGAGGCAAAAATCTCCTCACTTGAAGACTCAAGGGATTTTTCAACCATAACTTTGTCTAAACTGGTGAATGCTCTTCATGCTACTAAGCAAATGAGACTAATGAGGCAGGAAGAACAAGTTGAAGGAGCCTTATTTGTCAAAAGAAAATATAAAGCTCAAACAAGTTATGGAGTGACGAAGCGACTACCTAAAAAGAAGAAGGTTGAGATCCACAAGAATGCTAGTAAGAATGATGATTATCCTCCCTGCCCTCATTGCAAGAAAACTGGTCATTCTCCAAAATGGTGTTGGTATAGACCAGGGGTCCAATGCAGAGCATGTAAAGAATTTAGACATGTTCAAAAGGTGTGTAAAAATTGGAAGGAGAATGCATTACAACAGCAGGTACAGGTTGTTGAAAATCAGCAACAAGTTCAACAGGATGAGCATCTATTTACAGTAGCAAATCACAAGATGAGTAGTGGAATTGGAACTTGGCTACTGGACAGTGGTTGCACTCATCATATGGCTTCAGATTCCAGCATCTTCGTTGAACTAAAAAAACACATACAAGTCAAAGGTGAAGGTTGGCAATGGTGATTATGTGGAAGTAGAAGGAATTGGTGTGATTGCTGTGCAAACTCCAACAGGTATCAAACATATTCCTGATGTACTTTATGTGCCAGATATTGATCAAAATTTAGTAAGTGTGGGTCAATTGATTGAAAAGAATTACACTTTGATAATTAAGGATACTGGTTGCATTATATTTAATCCAAATGGAAATGAGTTAATGTCAGTTGAAATGAGAAGTTTTCCTTTAGAATGGAAGAATATGACCTCCCATGCATTCACTAGTACCAAAGTAGAGTCTTCACTTTGGCACAAACGGTTTGGTCATGCGAATTACACATCACTCAAGCATTTGCACAAATTAGAGCTCGTTGAAAATATGTCTAACATAGATGAAGCATGTGCGTGTGATGTGTGTCAACGGGGAAAACAAACCAGACTGCCATTTCCTAAAAACAGTCAAGAAGAGCCACAAAAAAACTGGAGTTAATCCACTCTGATGTATGTGGTCCAATGAGAACTCAGATTCTGAATGGCAATAGGTATTTCGTAGTTTTCATTGATAATTTAACAAGGATGTGTTGGGTGTATTTCTTGAAAATGAAGTCTGAGGTTGTTGGTGTGTTTCAAAAATTCAAAAATCTAGTAGAAAATGAGAGCAATTGCAGAATTAAGGCCATCAGGACAGACAATGGAACTAAGTATAAGTGTGATCAGTTTGACAAGTTCTGTAATGCTGTTGGAATCAAACATCAATTGACAATTCCTTACACACCGCCGCAAAATGGAGTGTGTGAGAGAAAGAATAGGACCTTAATGGAGATGGCTAGGTGTTTAATGATTGAGAAGAATGTTCCAAAGGATTTTTGGGCTGAAGCTGTGAATATAGCAACATATCTACTCCACAAATTGCCTACAAAGGCTTTAAACAAGTTAACTCATTTTGAATCATGGTATGGAGTTAAGCCAAATGTCTCACATTTGAAGGTGTTTGGAAGTATATATTATACTCATACACTATATGCCAAAAAGGATAAACTGAGTCCAAAGGCAAAACTTGGAGTTTTGATTGGCTATTGTGATAATGCCAAAAGGATAAAGAGTTTATGATCCTAAAACCAAGAAAATCATGTCCCACAAAGATATTAAGGTTGATGAAGATTCTTCATGGAATTGGGAAGCAAATATCTTGGATAAATTGCGAATTCCAAGGCTGTTAACTCAAGAAAATGATGACATCATCAATGAAGATGAACCAGAACAAGACATTGATTCTGATTCTGAAAATGAAGTGCTGAGAACCATGTCTCTTGCTGATGTTTATGCCAGATGTAATTCAGCAGTGTTGGAGCCTTCAAACTTCAATGAGGTAGTGAATTCACATGGTTGGATGGCTGCAATGAGGAAAGAATTGAGTATGATAGAAAACAATGGAACCTGGGAGTTGGTTGATAAACCAAAAGATAAAAATGTAATTAGAGTTAAATACCCATAAGACCAAACTAAACTTAGATGTATCAATCAATAAGTTAAAAGCCAGGTTGGTTGTAGCATTGACTACACTGACACATTTACTCCTGTTGCCAGGTATGAAACCACTAGATTGTTGTTTGTCATTGCTGTTCAAAGAAGCTCGAAAATTCATCAATTGGATGTTAAGTCAGCATTCTTAAATGGTTACTTAAATGAGGAAATTTATGTTGATCAACCAGAAGGTTTTTTGGTGGCTGGAGAAGAAAACAAGGTATAACTATTGAAGAAGGCATTGTGGCTTGAAGCAGGCTCCAAGAGCCTAGTACAGCAGGATCGATGAATATTTGAACTGCCTTGACTTCATCAAGAGTGTTAATGAGCAAACACTTTATATAAAGCAAGTGGAGGAAGATGTTATCATCATCTCATTGTATGTATATGATCTGCTAGTAACCGATAGCAATCAGACTTTAATTGACAAATTGAAAGATGAAATGATGATGGCATTTGAAATGACAGATTTGGGGAAAATGAAGTATTTTCTTGGAATGGAAATAAATCAATCAAAAGAAGGTTTCTTTGCCTGTCAAATGAGGTATGCTAAGGAGATTTTGAAGAAATTTAGCATGGAAAATTGCAAACCAGTAAATACTTATCTTGTTCAAAACTTAAAGTTGGTGAAGGACGATGGAAGCAAGAAAATTGATGAGAAAGTATATAGAAGTTTGGTTGGATGCCTAATGTATCTAACAATCACAAGGTAAGACATTACTTTTGCTATAAATTTGCTTTCTAGATTCAGG
>CAIGRB010164043.1:0-12283 GCA_903798255.1 Fraxinus quadrangulata
TAAAAAAATAAAGGACCACAAGTCGACTAAATTGTTTTCCTAAATATAAAAATTAGTTATTCATATTGTAAAAATAAAAATACGTAAAAGTGGAAAGATATCACCAAAAATTGACGAAACGTGAAAATTTATGATATTTGCAGTTTCTTTTCTTTTTTTATTTTCTTTCTCTTCTCTCTGCGCGTTTCTTCTCTGTTTCCCTTTGACTTTTCTTTCTCTCTCTCTCCTCTTTCTCTCCTCTTTTTTCTCTTTTCTTTCTTCCTTCTTTCTGTTGCAGCCCTTTTTTTTTCTGTTTTCCTCTTCCTTTTTTCCTTTTTTTTTTCTCTTCTTTTCTAGTTCAGCCTTTTTTCTGTTTTCTTCTCCGTCGTTTTTCCTGCATGAATGTGTCTTCCGTCTCCCTTTATCGTGTGTGTGTATGTGTGAGAGTGAGTGTGAGTGTGTGTGTGTGTGTGTGTGTGTGTGTATATATATATAAGTTTAATTTGAGCCTCCAATTAAAATTTTCAATGCAAGTCTATTGATACCCATTTAACTCGAACCCATTTAATGTAACATTTCTCTTCAAGATTTTATCTTTGAATTCTGTTATTTTTCGCCACTTTTGCATTATTTTTTTCAATTCTTTATTAAATATAAAGTTTTACCTACAAAACATAATATAACATAGATTAGGTAGAATTTAATCCAACAGACAATAAAATATCATAGTTTAGGGCCATGAATAAGTATATAAACTACACTTATCATGCATCATCATAATGACCATATATAATAATGTCACGATCACGAACATTAACATTCTCATCGTCTTCAACCCATACAACAGCTACTTGAGATACTGTATGAGTGTTAAAAACGCGTTGATCAAGTCCTAGATCGCATCTTATGTGTATTTAATGGTCTTGCAAGTTAGACATATTAGCTAAAGATCTGAAGAATCTACTATATGGATTTACCTTCAAATTTTCAATTAAAACAGTCAAAGTATGTTGAACAAAGTTTTATTGAAATTTCGATACAATTTTTAAGTTCATTGTCTGTATCATAGAAATATGACTGCATATAAGAAGGCTTATTGTTCTATGGGATAAGTTTATTTACATAATGGTAGATTTTCCCTTGAACCCTAAATGTACAAATACCTTTGTATGCTTTAAATAGATTTTTGTCATATTTAACACCAAATAAAGTGAAAGCAAAATAGTTATTATATTCTCTTGCAAGCTTTTTGAATTCCAATTTTTTTGATTCTTTGGACGTAAATAAGTTGTACAGCTCAGCAAGTGAATCAGGCATAGAAATATAATTTTTTTATCAGAGCAACAGAAGCCTTTGCTTTCTCTGTAAAATTTTCTTCTACCACAATGTCTACAAGTATCGCATGTAGGTAATACATATGAAGTGGTCGGTATGTTCAATATATTAAAACTAGTTTCGAATACAGAGCTGCAAATATTAGGAGTATCTTGGTTTGAAGTAGAAACCTCGGAATCGTAGAAATCATGATTCATTATATAATGCTGCATTAGCACATGATTGGAATTATTATGTCCGGATAACATAATATCAGCATCAGAAGTATTATATCCATATATCATATGATCAGCTATTATTTTGCAATGATCAGCGCGTCTTGTGCGAAGCCGATTTTGCCGCTCTCTTTACCTTTGAGTTTGTTGTTGGCGATATGACATTGTTTTGAAGTTTGGAGAAGCATTAACTCCATCGAAACATGTATTTGGAACATCCATGATAACAACATGCTAAGTTATGGAATAGTTGAGGCTCAAAGTAACTAACAGAAATTGTAGAAGACTATTAGTGCATATGACTCTGTTTATAATTGGAAATAAGATTATTATGAAATATATTAACCTATTTAATCTATTTGCATATGTGAAAAACTAATACAAATACATGAAACCGGCAAGCAAGTTCCATGGTTTAAATGGAATTTCTTTTCAATGTCTTCTAGGAATATAAAATATACATACCTCAGGATGTCTATTCGAAAACTTCCACACAAGTTCAAATGAGAAAAATGTAACTTATATCACAATTTTGTACCACAATCCCTAGAAGGCCTATGGTCGATTTAAACTGAAATAGTTATTGTAAGTTGAAGCAGAGAAGGTGTGGGAGAAGTTGCAAACTGTAACAGATCTCTTAATTTTGTACAAACGATTACAACTCAGGAAGTTTTTTTTTTTGTTTTAATTACTTTTCTGAACTCAACAATGAAATTTTGTATACAAAAAATCCTTGCAGTTGGTGGGGATTTGATGTAATGAAGTTGGAATTGATGTTGTGGCAAAACGTGAAAAGGAATTATCGTTTGTTTTTTGGCCTCCTTCAGGAGCAAAGAAGGAATGTGAAATCAACAATTGTGGGTATAGATACAGTAGACAGTGACTTGCCCAAAAAGAAATCAGATATTTAAAGGCAACATCGTAGAAATAGGTTAAACAAAAAGCTTCACAGATGAACAGTAAACGGTGTATCGACTATTTTAAGTTAGTAGGAATATACATATTGTATGTTGGGGATCATTTGTGCAAATAAATTCTACAAAGACGGATGATAATAAATGTTAGCGTCTAGCATGGTGATATTTAAGACACTCCATGAATCCTTGTAGACGATAGGATCCACGTTGGTCATGAATGATCTAATGAGCATCGATACTCATTTTATGTTAAGTATCAATGACATGTCATATAAATCTACCAATGAATTTATATGACACGTCATCGATAGTTAACAAAAAATGAGTAACAATGCTCATCAAATCATCCTTCCCACGTTGATTACAACAATTGCTCATAAGTTATTGTACTCAATTGGTATTTGATAAAGTCAAAAGTCGCATCATCCATATGTTCAAAATTGGTGTTGCTTTAGATCTCCCAAATCAGTCCACGTGTGCGATGCGACTTGATTGTAAGCTTCGTACCTTTTAATAGCGTTACTTATATGCCCCAAGGCAGCTACAATGAGAGCTCAAGTTCGGAGATAGAATTTTTCACTGGATAAGCGCCAGATTTTCCAATCAACCTAGCTCTACTGGAACTTCACTCTCTTTCGCCGACGAAATCCCACCAAATGTTAATTTTAGAGAAACACTGCCACTACAACTTAGGAGAGTAGGAATATCATGATTGGATCACGTTATGTTAATTATGTATTCTAATCTAACTACTATTGGACCTCGAATAACTATACATAACCTCACTCTATTCATTAAGGTATTGTTTACATATATAAAGGGCTTAATAGACTCCCTACATATTTGACGATATGCGGAATACCTTATACCTATTGGTAAAAGCAGAAAAGAACCATTTTTAAATCTTTAGTATGAAGTACAACCTTTTAGGTTCGAAAAAACTCCATATCGTCCAATTTTGTTAATTTAACCGTTAAAAAACAGTAAAATAATATCAAAATGAAAAAAATATTGCAGTTTCAGTCCCAAATATTTTTTTTACAAATTATACCCAATTTTTTTATATATGTCACCACAATCCAAAACCTTTAAAACTTTATTTTCCATCTCATTCCACTTCATTTTCTTCTCCACATACCTACCGTCAATCATGTGTGACCCATCTTCCCTCACCCCAACAGTGTCCCAATTTGTTGTTAGGGATTGCAAAAAATTGGGTATAATTCGAGCAAGTGGTTTCCTTTAGACTATTTTCATCCCAAAATTTATGTTAAATTGATGTAAAAAGATAACATTTCCCATTACCTCTAAATAAAACAACATCAAATACCAAAAAATAAAAAATAAAAAAAGAAAAATACTTTTCTACTTCTTCTTCACCACCCAAGCACTAAAACCCCCACCCCCACCCAACCCACATACCCAACCAAAAGTTCTCTGACAATCCATCCACTTGTAAAAAACTCATGACACCAGTTAATATTACATAGAAATTAGAATCATTTATATTTTGTAACACAACATAAGTAGAAATGCCTTTCAAGAAAGTAGAGCAATTCAATTTTACATATTTGCACGATTTAACGAGAGGTTAGAACAATATAAATACACGGTATATAAAAACTTAAAAGAAGACAAAATTTAGATGAAGTGAAAAGGTTGAGGACCCAGAGTGTAATTTATCCCACAAACAATTACTTCAATATATTAAAATCCTCCACGTCTACCATGGAAACCAATATGGTCCCCACAAATTCTAAAGAATCACGTATGGGTCCATAGCAACCCTGTGAAATATCAAACGTGGACCCCACACAACCCTCGCGTTGTAGGCCAAATGCGTTGCAGCTAATTCCACCCTTCCTGGTCTTGGTCATTGGATCCGCGCATCTGAAAATCGTCCAGGTGCATTCCCCTCTGAATCCCCCCTCCTCCTTTGTCAAACCCACGCGATCCTCTGAATTCTCTATATTTACTTATTATGAGCTTGTAATTTCCAACTAAAATTTCCAATAATTGGGTTTAATTTTCGAGATTGATTCATTTTGTTCGAAGCTTTATCGACAATTTCCCACTAAACGTCTCATCGGTGCACCACCGCCACTCTCGGTTTCTGCAACCGCCGTTACTGTTTCTGTCAACTCTGTTGAAAATATTGGGGGTTAGGGTTTTAATTTTAATTCTATATTTGACGTATCATTGTTAACAAGGACTTTATTTTGCTTTGCTGTTTTTGGTTCTATCATTGTAATGGATTTTACTCAATCGCCACCGAGTAATAGTCTCTCATTAGGGTTTTTATCGCATTCATCGGTGGTAACTGCACCGAATGGCAGTAAGAATGATAGGAGCTCAAAAATCGTCGACGACTCGATTTCCTTCCAAATCGAGTCGAGGATTCAGGACATGGCGCATTCATTGCCTTCTATTCCCCTTCAATTGATGGACCAGCAAACAGAGGATCATCATAACTGCAAAGAAGAGAATTCGAACGAAGAGAAAAAAGAGACTGAGAAAGTTGACGAGGAAAGAGATGAGGATGAGTTTCGGTTTTGGGGGCACTCGATGTGCTTGAAGAGGAAGCGGGACTGTGATTCAGTGTCCTCGACATCAGCCTCGCATGTAAAGAGTCTTAGGGCTTCTTCAAATGATCTTGAATTGCGTAGAAATGCTGTCAGGGCATGGGGGAACCAGTGTTTGCGAGTCGCTGATTTGGATGTTTTTGAAATAATGGAGAAGGAGAAGCTCAGGCAATATAAAGGAATTGAATTAATTGCCTCAGAAAACTTTGTTTGTAAAGCAGTAATGGAGGCTTTGGGGAGCCATTTAACTAATAAATATTCTGAAGGGATGCCCAGGTCGCGGTATTATGGTGGAAATCAATATATTGATGAGATTGAGGTACTCTGTTGTGAGCGTGCGTTGGCTGCTTTTGGGCTTGATTCCGAGAGCTGGGGTGTGAATGTGCAGCCATATTCGTGTACATCTGCAAATTTTGCGGTTTACACTGGGTTGTTATTGCCCGGTGATCGGATAATGGGGTTGGATACACCGTCTGGTGGGAACACAAGCCATGGCTGTTATTTGCCAAATGGGAGAAAGGTGTCAGGGGCATCAATTTTCTTTGAGAGTCTTTCTTATAAGGTGAATCCTCAGTCAGGATATATCGATTACGATAAACTGGAGGAGAAAGCGGTTGATTTTCGTCCCAAGATATTAATATGTGGTGGGAGTTCATATCCTCGGGAGTGGGATTATGCTAGGTTTAGACAGATTGCAGATAAATGCGGAGCTGTTTTGATGTGTGACATGGCTCAGATTAGTGGACTTATTGCTGCTAAGGTGCAAGTCTTTTCTTCTTTTTATTGGTTTTTATTGATTTTGGCATATTTGTGTGCTTATATTGCTTTGGCAACCATACATGTTTCTGATATTGAGTTACATGTTTATTTGAGCAATTGCTTTCAGGGTCTACTCAGTTGCGAGTAGTCTTTGTACTGTTTGTGAATGATTTTTAGACTGCAATTTTCAATTTGACCAGCATGCTTCTGGCAGTTACTATACTTTTTGAAACAATAAATTGAGGACGGGTTCTTTGATGTTGTATTTCCTTTGAAGTTGTATTAATTTACATCCGGATCTTTGGCTAAAGTGGAATTGGTTGTATTTTACTAGTTAGGTCATCATTCTTAGATGAGTCCTTAGATTCCTTCTTCCCATTATCTATTAGCATTACACTACTGATGTTTGGACGTTTTAACTTGTGCCACTTGCCCATCATAATCAGCGTTATTCTATTAATCAATGTACCACTCTCTAGCTATTTAATGTGGACTTTGAGCTTTTTTCTCTTAAATACTGGACAGAGAATGCAACTATTCTCACATTAACTTTGGGTCTGATTTGGACATCACTTGAGTAAACAGGGACATGAGTGGGAGCACATTGATACTTTGTAGTCTTTTCTATTTTTTGGTGCTTCTGAAAGGAGGTTTGAAAAAAATAAAAATTTGCCTTTTGAAATCGTAGTCCACATATGTCAGAAACTGAACACACTTTTGCATGGAACTTGTTGAAAACTCGCATTCATTGGGATTGAGTATGGTACACTCAAGTCCGTTGAACATCTATAATAAAGTGCTTATAGATACATCATTCTTCAAATTGATCAAGTGGAGTCCAAATAAGAACGAAATTTTCAGGTCTCTGTGATCTTCATATGGTGACAAGAGGGGTGAAAAATAATCTAAGGGTCTATATTATAATTTTTGCTTTTGCTTGTTCTGCATGGCATCGCGGTGCAACTAGTTGCCGGGGCTTGGAATGAGAAAAATGGTGGTGATAGGAAACCGGGGGTATTGATAGGCTCCTATCCACCTCACGCATTCTAGAAGGACCTAGAAGAAGAATAACCTACTAGTGGATGGAAAACTAGTCTGTTAGAGAGTAAAAATGGGAGGGAAAAACAGTTACAAGTAGCTTATAAATAAAGGAGGGAGGGAGAGGATTGGGCATGCAAAATAGTGAAGTGAAAACCGTATTGTGGAGAGTACAGCCCTCTCGAAAGGCTGATTGTGGTTCCTATCAGGTGGCGAGATAGTTAAAAGGCAGGTTTGTGGGAAAGGAGGCAAGGAGCTGTGGGGCAGAGTGGTGGTGAAGGGTATAGGGAAGGGGGTTGATGTTGATAGATACTACTTTTTTATCCTGGTACCATGACATGATTCCATTCAGCTTTGAGGTATACAAAGTGCTGGCTTGTACGGATCTTCTTCTCTTTGTTGCTACAGTTCAATATCGTATTCTTGAATTTGAAAAGATACTTTATGCCTTATCTGTCATTGTTATTTCTCGAACTGTTTCAACCTAGGATTCTTGAAAACAAGAAATGGAAAAGGGTGGATGGGCAGCCTGCCAACCACAGATGAACTCTGACATATCTTTTAACTGTAATCTTGCTCTGCAGAGTGGACATTTTCTTATTTGTGGACACAAGGGTAGAGAAACAAGTATTGTACTTTTCATAATATATCCCGTATTTGTTTTAGGTTAGCATCTTTTTCATAGATATTGATGACAAGTTCACACCCTAAATTTGAGTTCAATAAGTTTATGCAACCTTCTGATCAGATTTCTGTGTAAAATAACATATCGTTCTTGTCAGTTGGAATCTCAATTTGATTTCCATATTAAAAACTATTAGTGCTCCCAAGGGAAACATGTTACATGATGTGCGTGTGGACTTATTTCTCTCAATTTTTTTTTTCGTGCCTCCTTGCATTTTAACTCCTAATTATTTGTGTCAGAGTTTGTTGTATTTACTTTCAATTCTCCTTTTAAATTTGGGGTTCCTTGATCTTTAAACTGTGTATGTGAATTTGTATCTGCAGGAGTGCATAAATCCGTTTGAATTCTGTGATATTGTTACTTCAACCACCCACAAAAGTCTTCGAGGTCCGAGGGGTGGTATTATTTTTTACAGGAAGGGCCCAAAGCCAAGGAAGAGAAGCATGCTTTTGAATCAAGGTGAGGGCAGTGATAGATATGATTTTGAGGAAAAGATAAACTTTGCAGTTTTCCCAGCACTTCAAGGTGGGCCACACAACAACCACATTGCAGCTCTAGCAATAGCATTGAAACAAGTGGCCACTCCTGAATACAAGGCGTATATGCAGCAGGTCAAGAAAAATGCTCAAGCTTTAGCATCTGCTTTACTAAGAAGAAATTGTAGACTTGTCACTGGAGGCACCGACAATCATTTGTTGCTTTGGGATCTTAGAAATCTTGGATTGACAGGTAGTATGTTATTCTCCAAATATCTTGCACTCTTATATGACAATTTAACGACTAAATTGCACCTATATTGTTGATGAGACCTGTGCACTGTGCTTCTTTGGTAGTCAAACTGGCTTTTTAAGTTCGCCGTAAAGTAATTCCAAGTACACCAAATTACCAAAATAATCTGCCTGCATATATGTATGTATAAGATCAGTTTGGTGATTGTGTAAAATGTAAGATATTTATGCCAAGGGAAATAAAATTGCAGTAGTTCAATTGACCACACACACAGAATCAGCAAAGAAACTAGAATGAAAGATGACCATTGAAATGATGAAGCACATCTTGTGTATGAGTGTCTGTTTCAAGTCACTCTATGGGTTGGGCTTAAGTCGTGTTCTTCATTTCCATGGTATATTTATGAGCTGTAATGCATCACGCCTTCGAATTCATATATTTAATATGGCATCTTACTTGGAGACCTCTAGGGCTGCAAATAGATCGGATATGGATCAGATCTGCCCATATTCGATCCGATCTGATAATTCAACTGATATTTGATTGTTAAATTCATATCTGATTCGTTATGTTATCGGATATCCGATCTGATAATCCGATTCGAAATTAATTAAAAAAAAATCAATGTTGGAATCAAATTATCGTACATTAAACGAAAAATTGAAAATCTTCAAATAAACCGTTAAACCAGCCGGTTAACCGTAAAACAAAAAAACTGGATCCAATTCTTCCAAATAAAATGATTTTTTCTTTAAAAAATTTTGAACTAATTTGAGGTCCATTTGTTTTTACTAGTAAGCCCAATAATGATTTCTACCATCATGATGTTCCTTTTTAAAAGAGAGATCATCTTCTAGTTTTCTATTTACATTCGATGTGGGATAAGGTAAAATTGAATTTCAACTC
This sequence comes from Fraxinus quadrangulata, assembly GCA_903798255.1. Classification (NCBI taxonomy): domain Eukaryota; kingdom Viridiplantae; phylum Streptophyta; class Magnoliopsida; order Lamiales; family Oleaceae; genus Fraxinus; species Fraxinus quadrangulata. The sequence continues at coordinate 9,146 of CAIGRB010164043.1, forward strand.
TAAATATAAATATTTTATTTCATTATTTCCATTAACAAATCAAATTATTTGTTACATATTAATTATTAGTTTTTGAAGTTGTAAAATAAATTATAATAATAAATTTAATTAAGCAAAATATAGATATTTATTTATTTTAAATTAGTAAACTAAAATTTAAAAAAAAATTTATTGTTTTTATAATATTTTACATTTATGTGTAGTTATTTATTCAATTTGACAACCAATTCGATATCGATTCGACTTTTTGACCTTGACCCTCTTTCTTTTTCGGGTCGATTTTTAAAACATTGGTTGAAATCAACTTTATTTTTTATTTTTTTTGTGGATTTGATTATTTTTTAATTCTAAATAAATTTATTTATTTTAGCGATAAATAATATGCCATAAAAATATTTTACCGACTCAATTATTTATAACAAATCGGATCGGATTGTTATCCAATCAGATTGACCTATATCCATATTTGATCCATTTAGGTAATGGATTCGGATTTTGATCGGATTATCGGACTGAGACCCTAAATCCATCTCCCATTAATTTCGTATGATTGGAATCAAATCAAAATCCAATCCATTGATAGCCCTACAGACCTTGTAGTGTATCATGATCAGTAATGTTGTTTGTGGAGCATCACTGAGATTAGGTGACTTAACCCATTTGCTTTGTTCTGGTCCAACTCATGCCACTGTTCATCCTCGTGGGTGGTGGATATGTCATTGTTGCATAGGTGGGTTTTAGGAGAGGTCATATTTAGTTTTATGAAAGGAAATTATCAAATCACCCTCTCCAAGGACTATATAGCATGTGATTATGGAGAGCCTTATTATTGAACAGCATAGATGTAGAGCCATAGAGGCATGGCATGTTAGAATTTCTTTGACATGCTTGCCACGCATATTTTTCTTTAGTAGAGATGATTCGTTGTATAATTTTGTTGTCTGGAATATGTTTAGCAATACAAGTTTGATAGTCAAGAGACAGCAATACTTCAGTGGATTCTAAGTTGGATATTCTATAGTATTTTTAAAGCTCAGAATACAGAATTAACCTATGTATTTTTAAGTTAATTTGGTGACAAGGATGCAGTAATAATTTCTACTCAATCAGATAGCATTTCATGGATGTTTTTCCATTTTATACATTGTACATTTTTTTTTTAACTATTCATCTTGCGTTCCGATTACAGCAATCTAGAGCTGAAATCTTATTTAGGGTGTGTTTGTCTCCCATTTTTGGGAGAAAAATAGAGTAATAAATAATATTTTTTGGAGAATGTGTGGTTGAAAATAAAAGTAATTTTATTGGTTTGTGTGTAGAATATTTTATTGGATGCATGTGTGGTAGAGAATCTTACTGTAGCAAACAATTTTTTGGAATAATGGTAAACAAACCGGGCTTAATTTGTAATTGTAAAAGTAAAAATCTGTTGATTATTATCATAGCGATTTGACTGGCTCAAATACTTTAATTGTATTCCATGAGTTTAAGCTGAATTCTCTATTTATTAATTTTTTAATTTAACCCTTTATACTTGTCCAAAGCCAGGTTTGTAAACGGAGATATATTGTGGCCTCTTTTTTATTTCTCTATTCTACTTTTTGTGGATATGATTGAGGGACATGGAAATTTTGGTTGAAGTATGTACTGGAATTACTTGTGGACCCCGAGGTGTTAATTAGGATTTGATTGAAATTCTTGTTAAAAGTTTAAAGGTTTGATGTTGATAAATGCATGTGAATAGGCAGCATGTGTGAATTTATTTACCGTGCTGGTAATATCGTGTTTGGCACCAAAAAGCAAAGCAATAGCTTCTGTAACTGATGATTTGGATTTATTTTCTGTAACTTATGTTTCCTGCTTTTTATGATTTATTATAGGTAAAAACTTTGAGAAGGTCTGCGAGTTGTGTCATATTACTCTCAATAAGGTCGCAATCTTTGATGATAATGGCAATTTAACACCTGGTGGCGTAAGGGTTGGTAAGTGAAGATCAATTGTTATTGATGGTGTACTTGAGAAGTATTTGTGCAATAGATATTGGTTATAATGTTTATGCCTGCAGGTACTCCTGCAATGACGTCTAGAGGTGGTCTGGAGGCTGATTTTGAGACGATGGCTGATTTTCTTCTCAGAGCAGTACAGATTGCAAGTTCAGTGCAGAGAGAACATGGGAAAGTGCCGAAACCTTTTCCCAAGGGACTCGAGAGCTGCAAAGAAATTGTTGAGCTAAGAACAAGAGTTGAAAGTTTTGCATCCCAGTTTGCAATGCCAGGATTTGATATCTAATTGTTTCTACAAGTGCGAATGGAAGAATATTTTCCCGTGTCAAAGGCTGATTGACCTCTGCTGTACATGGGGATAATATAGCAACATTGAACTCGTATCTGAGCATTCGTGATGATCTAGCCAGTCCGTGCTCAACCTTGATCGAATCATAATATATGCTCCATTAGATTGCTATTCATGGTGAAGTGCACATGCTCGGTGTTGCGCCTAATCTTTCCCTAGCATCTTGTCGTATCCATACGATAAATTAGTTAGCTGAGCTCTGCTACGCCTCTTATATCAGAGTAATTTTCGGTGATCTTGGTAATTGTATATGAAATTTGTTTCTTTGGGAACCAAACACTCTACTGTTGGTCCATAACTTTAGATATTAGGCCTCACTTTGTTGTGAAATTGCCAGGATACGTATGATGATTGTTTTCTCTTGAAATATTGCAGATTCATATTGTTTAGATGTGATCCCATTTCATGTCTGTTGGCAGAATTTTAAGAAAGCAATGCTCGTATCCAGTAGAGATAGATTTTGATTAGAGGTATTGTGAAAAAATTTTGGTTCTCTTCTAGTAAATAAAAAGTGTTGCACACAAAAATAATTCTAATTAAAACTATTCTCCTCGATTCGCCTTTTGAAATTATAAATAAAGCTAGTCCAAGAATCTTAAAAGCCCTTTATTTTCTCTCCCCAAATCGTCCTCGTTCAACTTTTCCATCATTGTTTCACAAGTAATGGAATGATTAGTTATTTACTATCACAACTCCAACAAAGAATCTCACGTGATAACGCATTATATATAGCTTGGAAACTCCACCCATCAAAAAAGTCGAAATCTATTACTTTTTGTTTGTGTG
>CAIGRB010164043.1:12307-30859 GCA_903798255.1 Fraxinus quadrangulata
ATAACGTTTTCAGTATAGGGGAATTATTTACCGGATAGTGTTACATGTACATTATGGACGTCATAACAGTGTCCGTAATTAATCCTTGTTTACCAATGTTACCGGAATTGTGTTGACAACATCTCCTTTTTTATTTTTATTTTTATTTTTCTACAAAAAATTCTTGTGACCGAACCTGCACAAGGGGCACGGTTGCGTTTTTATTGACGTTAAATGTACAGACGAGTCTTGTCCAATCATACGTACTAAAGATAGATTTTTTTTTTTTTTCCTTCCTGTTAATCAGACAGCTAAATGGTCTTAGAAAAAGTTGCCCGGCTGCAAGTCTGACCAAAAAATATCAATTATACAATTTGTACAATTGTACTTGACAATAATGGTTAAAAATATTGAAGTTGTCAAAATACAGGTTATTGATTTAAAAAATACTTTTTGAAATGAATGAACGTGATATTGGCAAGTGTGATTAGTCAATCAATATTGTCAAATTAAATTATACATATAGTATGATTTAAAAAATAAATATCAATTTTAACCATGCATGCATGAATAAGCTGCCATTTTCATTTTTGTAGACTAAGAGATTGTGGTATGGGCAGGAAGCAACATGCCCTTTTTTACTTTATTGATTTCTAATGACATCATTGGCTTGACCTAATTCATTTGATTCCAAAACTACTAGAAAAATGATAATTAAAAAAAAATTCGTATCAATAAGTTAATTTTTGTGTATATATATATAAGAAACATTAACGACGACATTGCGTTCTTGTAGTTTATGGTTAATTTTTTTGTTGATGATATTTTAACGAATAAGTAAATTTTCGTTGTTTGAACATGGACATTTGGTCTTTCAAATTCAAATTAACGACCAAATTTAAAAACTATTAATAACAAAAACTTCGTGGTTGAACGTGGAAATTCTTCTACGACGATCCAACTATATATGAATGTGTTTTTGTAATGTCAAAAATGAAACATTAACTTTTGTTGTGATAAAAAAGTCCAATATTATGCAGTTAATTATGCACTGTGGAGAATCACTGTCAACTTGTCTTGATGAATGTGATATTTGCTGCCTAGAGTAAAAACAATCATGCTACACGAATACTTTATTTGGCATCAAGTTTGACATTGTAGCACATGTCGTGGCATGAGTGGACGGTTTTAAAATAAAATACATTTTACCGCCTAACTGCATTTGAAAATACATGGAGTGTCAAACTTCATGTCAACCAATTAATGTACAAGAAGCTTTATTCGAGTAAAAAATATCAATCATACTACTTGTACAATGATGGTTAAAAAAGTTTATTAACAATCACGACTTAACATCATCACATTCCTCAATTTCAAAAAATTTTAAAAATTATTTTCTAAATCAACTGTCCATGTTTTGTCACATCAAATATTGTCAACTATCATTGTAATTAATTCAAAGAATATATGCAGTTTTCATCTTTCTTGTCAATATGATTGTTATTCTGTCTCTGTAACTTTTGGGAAGCAATATATTTTTTAGTAGCAGATAAATCATTAGAAGAATCTATTCTTTTGGGGTAGCAAATTTTGCTTTTTGTTGAAGCTATTATTGATCTAACATATTCTTCTTGTTTCTTCCCTTGAGATAGTAATTTAACTTTTCTTCAAAGGAAGAATCCCATTCTCTTTCCCTTTGAGATATAAACACTTGATTACAACACATGTTTGATGAGACATGCTGAGATTAGTGACTTGACTAACCATCGAGTGCTTTCTTACATCTCACCACGAGATAAGACATGTTGACGAGTTCTTGTCATAGAAGATATAGAGCATAGTATCCTCACACGTGGAAGCGCCAATCTTTGTAGCCTATTCGTGATTCAGAAGATAAGTTGAAAAGTTCGTGAGAATCTACTATGAGAATAAAAGAGGGGTAGAGTAGATTTAAACAAATTTGGTGATCTGGTTTGTAAGGATCTAGTTATTTTAGACATTTAACTAGATGAAGTGACAAATAAGAATTCATATAGTCGATAAGTCTTACTTCGTCATCATTCCAATGCTTTCAAAAACAGAAAAAGGCAACAACAAAAAACAGAAAAAATAAATCACTCCTCTCTCTATCTATCTATGAGAACACATGTCAAGAAGCTTCTTCCTCCCTTCAACTATTTCATCAAACAAGTCATCAAGTTGCCCTATTATGCTCTCAGTCCCACATTTCAGCACTGTAAAGCAACTCTTCAAGTTTTCAACCTTGTCATGAGTATTATCAAATTCCAATTCCTCGTACTCAGCAACTCTCTTCATTTCCAGTTTCATCTCCTCCATTGCAAATCTTGCCCTTCGAAACTCGTACACAAGGACTCCCGGCTGTCCTCCTGTATGATTTATGGCCGCAGACGACACTCTTTGAAGCAATGTTGCAGTCGAAACCATGAAGGCTGAACCGAATACGATGTTTCCTTCGTTGTCCCATTGGCAAAAACTTGTTTCCGGCCAATAGTATACGAGGCCGCTGAGTAAGATCACCAGAAGAACCGAGTTTAAGTTCCTCATTGCATAAAGAACTCCTCTAAAACCATTAAACTTGTTGAACTTTGATTTTACTGAGACATTCTCCTCGAATCTCAGAGATAGAGTTTGTAATCTTGTTTCTAGTAAGGTCTTGTTTTCCTCCTCCAGGGCCAATATTTCCCTTTGGCCACCATAGATCGCCCGAATTACCTGTCACTCAAGCAAAGATCGAAATAAGTCAAATTATCTAAACATGTTTGATACGGAACACTAGACAACAATGAACAGTAATCGTATATCAAGACATGCCTTGAGGGTTTGAAAATGAAAATCGAAGCTAACCCAAACCCAAAGCCAAACTATTCGAGATATATTTGGTACAAGATACTAGAAACGACCCGCTCTAGTAATCTCCAAAATACTAAACATGCCACCAGGGTTTTGGACTAAACCCAATAACTATTCCTGCAGGTTTTGTACCTAATACTAAAAAAATGAACAAGATTTCAACTTTTTTTTTTTTTCTTTGGCAATCCAGTTTAATACTGTCGAGTATTACCAAACTTCCCCATCAATATTTTTATCCTGTAATACTAACCTGACTGGAAAGTTGAGTAGTGAAAACCTGATGCTGATCAATCAAAGAAGCTATATTAATACCAGCTGAGTAGAAATTCTCCATGGCCGATACCCCAGATTTTAGCACATGACAGGCTTCCCAGAGCCTCGAGCTTTCGTCCATGTATTCATCGAGCCATTTTTCTCCAACAGGCAACTGTAATCTCTGAACCAAAACTGTTAACTGGGAATGAAAAGATCGAAGGGTTGATAGAACATGTTGAAGAAAATTGATTGACATGAAATTCTCAGAAATGAACAAGCTGTCAAGATTATCAACTTCTTTAGTGAGGAAGTTGTAGAAGCCACTGACTGAGGTAGCAGTAGATGAAGAATGACTCATCATGGGATGTAAGAAAAGGATTGATATGTTACTAGGAAAAGGTGGTGGTGGTGGTGGTGGTGGTGTGTGTGTGTATATATATTTTTTATGACAGTTTGATGGGAAAATTGCAGATGACTCCTCAATCTTTACGCTCTTTTGTGATTTTTTCTCTAACTTTATTTCTTGGCAATATTGTTTCCGACCTTTTTTATTGGTGCATTTGCCTCCAATGATGGAAACCGTCCAAAAGTCCATTAAGTAAAAGAACACGCACATGTCTTCTTCACCCACCCCCTCAACGCCATTGCGTAGAGCAATTGTTGGAAAGAATGAAAGACAAGGATGGTTTGATGGTGGAAAAGGAGGATGGAGTTAGAACAAAACTTTACCATTTGACATGCTGGCTCAATTTGCAAAACTCTTGCTAAAGATTGGAGACGATTGCTACAATTTTATCTATAGCCCCTATTTGGGCTCCATTAAAATCAAATTTCGAAGGAAAACGCGTTTTGAAATATTAATTTTTGAAAGAATGTGTGATTAAAAAAAAAAAAAATTTGGATTTATTTGTAAAATTATTTTATGGGAGAACGTGTGGTTGAAAATAAATTTTCAAAAAAATGAGTTTTTTTGAAAATGGAGGCCAATCATATGCATAGTATATTTACACATTTTTTGTTTCAATAATATATCCTATAGATAAGGTTGTAGTTCATATTAGTAAAAAAAACTACTTCTTGTCTTTCTTGTTGTCTCTACTATATTGCAGAGTAAATATATGTTTCATTAAATTCCAAGGAAGTGAATATATCAGAGCTTGGATTTCTAGAAGATGGCTTATTTGTTGGGAACAATTATGTGTGAGCCCTACACAGTGGAGGGGATGATTGAGATTCTATATATATTTGAATTATTTAACAAGCAAGAGGGAGATGATTTTGAAAACTTAAGGTTTAACCTGTTTGTTAGAGATTTTAATTTAAATTAAATTTAAAAATTAATTTTAACGGCATATTCTAAAGGATCAACAATTTTTCAATCACATATTCCATCAATTTTTATCAAAATTTACGAAAAATATAATTTTAATCACAACCAAACAGGGGCTATAGTTTCATTACGATCGAAGAGTGCTCCCTTTCCTTCCATATGTTAGGTAAGACTTTTTTATTTAGAAGAATGAAATGTAAACCATGAAATGTACAACAAGCCAAATTCTATTTAGAATTGCTCTCCTAGTTTTACTGGTTGTGATCGATCTATTTGTACGAAATTATTTGTTTCTATACCATATGCAAAATGTGACGAATCTAATATTTCTTAGCCCCTATTTGATGACCATTATTTGATCAAAACAATATTTTGAATAGTGATTTTTAGGAGAATCTGTGATTAAAAAATAGGAAAAGAAATTCTAAATTTACATACATAATATTACATTGTGTGAATGTGATTGTAAATGAGTACATATAAAAAGAGTTTTTATATAATGGTTATTAGATGTGGGCTAAATTAAAAGAGTAATGCCATCTGTACCGAAGTGGTTGATCGAAGTAGTTGACAACCACTCACAATAGTGGACCCTATTGTGAATAAGTTTTTTTTTTTACCCACCCACTCGAGGTACCCACCCGTCCCATGTGTGAGTGGTTGTCAACCTCGGTTGTACAATTAGCTCGGTCCAAATTAAAAGACAATCTCGATTATACAATTAGCTCGGTCCAAATTAAAATTGCTCCTATACTCAGGTACTTGTGATCGACTTATTGTATGAAATTATGTTCATTTTCAGGATTTTTTTTTTCTTTTTTTGGGCTGTAAAAGTTTGACTACTTTGACCAAGATTCTTTTTCTCATTCTTCAATATTGATTTGGTACCGTAGTCATCGAGTGCTGTTTGGCTTCTTTACCTTTTTTCTAGCTTTATGGTGACATTAAAAATTATAATACTACTTTAGTTTGGTTATTTAAGGGAAGTAAATGATGAACTTATTTGTGTTCATATTATTTTATTGAGACGCTTTATTCTTTACAATTCTATTTTTGGGCATCACATCGACTTTTCTTGAATATTTAAAATGAGGAAGATATTGGTTTTATTATACATCCAACACAAAATGTCTTAGCATGTCCCACGGATCGATACGATGGACGTGACATTAATTGAGTAATACATATTTTATTTTATTGAGATATTATTATGTACGTTGAGTAAGGAAATCTAAGTATAATATGTTGAAGAAAATTGTTGACCCCCTTTTTTTGGAAGGGTGACGTGGACAATGTTAGGTCTACTCATGTTCACGCAAGCAAATTCAAACATATTTCGACTGGAGATTTGAATGAAAAAAGATGATATTTATGGATGTGAGAGATGCTCCATAACGCGAGACAAAAATACTCGGATATCGACAATATAATCAATGATGATTGCATATTAATAAACAATTATAAGCAACTCAACCAAAGCAAAATAATCTAAACTCGAGCAAACAAGTATGAAATAAGCAAAAGAGAAGATTGATTGTGGTTTTAAGTGTCAAGAGTTGCATTAGATACAAATGTTACAAGAGTTGACATTTGTAGAATTATGACTGAAGTGGTAACCGTTGGATAAGAACCACGTGGTCTTATCTCTCAGGTCGAAACATCACATTACTATCCTATTACCCATTTAATGTGTTGACAACGGGTCAACCAACCTACATCATAGACTGACAATCCTGAAATTTATTATTACAAACGTTACATCAATCATTTCTAGAAATTGTCTGCAGATTCTCTGAAAGTCACAAAGACTTCGGCCAAAGGGAGTTTCGGAGTGGAGATCCTCAACATGAAGAGCTTCGGGACAGAGAGTATCAGTTCTTCTTTGATTTCATTAATTTGACCTATTGGGGTCTTTGTTGACTCTGTCAACTTTGATTCATGGCTCTACGTGAACTATCACGTGATCTTCACTTAGAGCCTCGATGATGAGGCGTAACAAAAATAAAAACTAAATTACATGGCCTGTAGATAACAACAATTGTACATAGAGGAGAAGAAAGATTTATTTATTTAATTTCAAATTTGTTAAGAATAAAGCTCAATGTGAATTTTGAATAAATAAAATTGTCATTTGGATTGCGTGGATGTAGTAATCTTTGAATAATACTCAATCTCCTCTTGGGCATAGTCTTGCAAAATTGTAGTCACAAGTGCTTAATGTGATTCGAGATGTTTAAAATTTGATATTATCCACTTTTTTTGATAGATTCGATCGATTTGAACCTATCTAGATGGACATGAGGTCTCACGGTGCGTGTTTGGTCAATCCTTTTTGTTATTATTATTATTATTATTATTATTATTTTAAATGCAAACAACAAAGTGAAAAGCAATCCCAACAAAATTTTACAATTCTATTTGAAGGTTGAAAATTTGAGCATTTGGAGTCTAAGATGCTCACATTGTAGAGCCCACTTGAAAGAATTTTGAGGCCTCTGGTGTATGAACAAAAGTCGAATTTGTTGTTGAAATTAAATAAATTTATTTACCACAAAGTTTTGACAAGAATAAGTTAATTTTTTCAAATTAATTAATACATATTGACAAAAGCATTCACTAAATTTTGCTACATTTAATTTTCATTATGTCCATTTTTATTATCAACAAAAAGTACAAGCAATGTAGATTAAAGCTTCAACATATTGTGAATTTCTTAAATATTTTTGAGCATTTTAGTGTGTCAACTAAAATAACATAAATGAGAAAATAGAGTATATTTGAACCCAAAAAAATAAATCAAATTTAAGAAATCAGCTTTAGGTTCTCTTCTATTTTTATTTTCAAGTAACAACATTTATATTTGTTGGCTATCAACCCTTCGACCGTCTCTCCGAAAGACAATTTTTAATTTATTCTCCTGAATAAAAACACGAAAGGGGAATGGCTCGACTAACCAACTTAGCCAAGCACAACACATCATTTTTTGCCTTGACCATTAAACACTAAAATATAACTAGAATTAATAATTTGCCATCCCACATAGCCGTAAACGAAGGCACTGAAGTAGTATTATATAATCATTGGAATTTGGACCTGCAAATTCATCAATTGTTCTCCAATTTCTTATTGCTTGTTTTTTTAGTCTTAATTGGATTGAACTTGTGATGACTAAGAATTTTTTTGGTTGAATCAGTTGATTCGGTTCGAGTTTCACACCACTGATGAAAATAATAAATCCCAACTAACTATTATAAGATGCATTGTATAATATCAGTAGAGTCAAATTGAACCCACACGCTATTTGAACTCGTTACTACATTATAAATAGCTAATATCTCAACTAAAGTTAAACCTCGAAAAGACCGTACCATTTAGAAAACAAAGTATATATTGAAGACATTACATGCACATAAAAAATTTTTTGGAGATTGAAAGTATTTTGAAACGAGATTAAAAATACAATTATAAGTAAGTTTGACCTAGTTCTACTACAAAATTCATGTATATAATGATGTAACATAAGGCAGAAGGCACCTAGTAATTGACATTTGTGTAGTGCATGATTTAAGGAATCCTCATGTTCCAAAAGCAACCGGTTTGGGTCCCATATGTTTAACAAAAAAGTTCAAATTGTTGCACAAAAGAAGAACAAAGTTTTAATATGGAAGCATGGGAAGGATTGGACATCAAAATCATGCTGTATCCTTCTTTTTTAATTCTAATACAAATTTGTCACCTTAAATGTATTGAACGAAAGATTCTTAAATCATAAAGAGAATCTAAACGAATCGGACATAATCCAAAATTGATCTTTTACAAGATTTTTGAATGGATACATGTTTTTTTAAATGATTACCAAGCGTATTCATTTCAAATTTTAGTTCAATCAGTTGATCGGCGCCAACTAATATAATTATAAAAAGTATAGCAATAAGTATCTCAAGGTTTTTAGTATTTAATTCATTTTTCGTGGGTGAATCCTTCCTAACTCGTATCTTTTTTAAATAACTTTTCTAGTTACTCAAGAAGCTAGACGAGATAAAAACTTATGAAGAAAGAGAACTATATGATACATCTATCAATTCTTTTTATTTAATTCTATACAACTTATCCTATCAAACATAATATATAACACGCTTACCATCAAATATCAAGTTGAATTCGAATATTAAAAACCGAAAAAAATATAAACGGATATTTCTTTATTTATTATAGCAGTAAAATTAATAGCAATTCACCGTGAATAATTAAAATAATTAATATACTTCTTTAAGGATATAAATGTAATATTCTTGATATAGATATATTTAATTATATTTAATAGGAACATATCAAAGGGGTGGTGGCGCAGTTGGCTAGCGCGTAGGTCTCATAGCTACTGAGTGATCCTGAGGTCGAGAGTTCGAGCCTCTCTCACCCCATTACTTTTTAATATTTATTTTGTTTTATTCTTTCTTACTTGATAAAATTACTTCTAACTCATTTAATACCTTCATTTATTTTAATATATATTTGCTTCTGCTTACACCAAAATAATAAGGGTTAAAATATAATATTTTGGAAGATTATTTATTCATGTTTGGCTAAGCTTAAATAAGCCAAAATACTTTTAGGTAACTTAAGTGTGAAAATAAGTTACTCTGACCAATTGAAAAATAATTATTCATTTTGAAACTTATTCACTTGTAAGTTAATTTTTAAGCTTTGCAAAACATTCTCCATTACTTGTATCATATGACAAGTTGATTTATTAATTCTACTTAGTATCTAATCTCTGGAGTCATTATTTCCTCAAAATTCAGCAGCAACTAGAAGTTATTGTCTTCTTCACATGAACTAGAACTAGGAAAATTATTGAATTCCCAACCATTCAAATTTGCAACATCTTGATTCTCATTAAACAGATTTCGTTTATACTAAAGTGAAGATGTCAAATATTAGTTGAAAAATAATTATAACTAGGCGGTCTGAGAAACCTGCCAAGTGGGAATTGCGGAAAGGGCAGCTGGTGGGGTTGGTGATGTAGGTAGGGAATCGAGGTATGAGATGGGGATGGGAGCAATTTGTTTCTTGTGCATTGCGCACGACTGTTTGATAGTCAAATGGATGGAAATTGTTCACAAGGGACTCGACTACTACAAAAGTGAAAGGGATCCAACTTCTAAGAAAGGTTGAAACTTGACAAAATGCAATCCTTGATTGTAGTATTACACATTCTGAACCCTATTGTACATTAGAGAGGCTTGAAATATTAGAAGCATATATTATTAAAATTTACTTAATGACTCAACTAGATCAACACATTAATGACTCAAATGAATTTATTGAATCATTAAATCCAACATAGTTCTTCTATCCAAAGAAAAGAGTCCACCAGACAAAAAGAAAAAGGTTTTACTTCTAATACAAGAGCAACATCAAGATATTAATTCACCAAAAATAATATAAACACAAACAATTGAATGTGCTTTGCCATCCAAGGAAGAAATTCGTACCACGCCTGCAATTAACAAGGAAAATCCAATGTCACGTTGAAGTTTGAAGACAATTTCAAGAACTTACAACAGTAAGAGTCCTAAATTTTGAACAAAGGTAACCAAAGATTAGTTTAGCACTTGGGCTTTCAACCTTATTTCAATAATTTCCCTTTCCAAAGTACAACTTTGAACAATCCATTGATGAACGGGTGAAGGAAAAAGAAAAAGATTTCGATGAAATGGAAGACTAATATGAAAATTGGACTCAGATGATTCGAGCATGTTTGGCTAAGCTTAAAATTTCTTGTTAATTACTTTCGGGTTTGGATGCTACCTTTTTGTTACTTTCAAGCAAAAAAGTTAATTATCTCGAAAGTACTTCTTACCTTACTATTAAAATAGAGCTTTGTTACCGGTACATCAAGGTGTACACAAGGGTTTACACCCCTCTCACATGGGGGGTGGGACCCACTTTAATAAATAATTATTATTCAAGTGGGTCCCACCTCCCTCACAGTGGGTCCCACCTCCCATGTGAGGGAGGTGTAACCCCTTGTGTACATCTTTTGATGTACAAGTAGATAATTCCATTAAAATAAGTAGCTTATTATCAACTTTGACACATAATACTCCCAAATGCTTATGGAAGATTCCATGGTCACAGCAGTTGGGATTCACTCCAAAACTGCACCAGACACCAAATTCTTGAAATATTTAGCATTTAAGTTTGAACTAACAGATTTTTGAATCAGATTCATGGATACTTTATCATTCTTTTCAGTCAAGGAAAACCTCCCCCAACCAGCAAAAGAAACAATGAAGACAGATTTAAAATTTTAAAATGAAGTTATACCTAAAACCAAAGCAAAAAAGGGCATTCAAAAGGAATCAGTTGCATAGCTAAGTGTAAGAATTCAGTGAGATACATACTCGATACTGTTGTGAAGGCAGAGCTGAGTACCCATCCACTGGGTTGAAGGGAAGAAATTTCGCCATCCTTTGGTTTTGCAATGACACAGGGTTCACATTTCTTCTGCTGTGAAGTTCCCATGGTAAAATTAGTATGTCCAGACTCATTTCAGATGCTGGCAATCTAGATTAAATATTAAACCTCTGAGTTATTTCAGCATCTGATCCGGCAATCAGGTAACGGCTGTGAATTAGTCAGTTGAACACACTACTTTCTAATGTCCTTTATTCCATGTTACATTATGGCTGGACTAAATTCTTCCCTTACGGCCACTGAATTGGCATGGTTTACCATCTATACGGGAAATACCAAGATCCGAAAGTCATCATTTGCTACAAGTTAGCAAATATCACGCATTGGGTTGAACAGCTGTGAATTGTGCCTGAAACACTGGTGCACAAGGGGGTATAACCCATAGTTCACCAGTAGTCTCCACAAGAGCATAATCCATCTTTAAAATGATGAAAACGATTCACATCCCTCACAATTATCTCTCTTCCATATATTTTTGAAATGAATTTGATTGCTGTGTGACAGTCTCCACAAATTCTAAGATTCTTGGTAATTCGGAGAACTGTCCCAGGGCTTGTATTGAGAAGCCCAAAGGCAATCGCCAATTTCTCGCTGTGTGTTGTAAGGGTATACACTTTCTCCTCTTCACTGACATCATGCAATGCAAAGCTAGTATCTGGTACATAACCAGCCGCCTTTATCTTCTCAGGCAGTTCCTCCAATAGCCTGTAAATTTCCTTGGATTGTGGATGGGATGTATCTCCTCCAAGAAACAAATGAGCTTTCCCATTGATCTCAATCCAACTGCAACCAGGATTTTTCTTTACGCCCTGGGATTTCAAAAGAGCCCTTAAATGATTCACTTCTTCCCACATGCCAGCTTCAGCATACATATTTGAGAGCACAACATAGTTTCCACTATTATCTGGTTCTAAAACAAACAACTTTTTAGCAGCTAACTCAGCTATCTCCAGATTGCGATGACTTCTACTTGCAGCCAGTAAGGAGCCCCAAATGCTTGCGCCTGCTTGCATTGGCATCCGAGAAATGAGGTTATAGGCTTTCACTAACTGTCCAGTACGGCCCAAAAGATCTACAACACAAGCATAATGTTCATGCCTTGGTTCCACAAAGTGCATTGTACTCATAGAGTCAAAGTATTCTAACCCTACATCCACAAGACCAGAATGACTGCATCCTGATAACAATCCGGTAAATGTAATGCCATCAGGCTGAATTCCAGCTCTTATCATATCCTCAAATGTTGAAACTGCCTCCAAACCATGCCCATGAGAAGCATAAGCAGATATCATTGTATTCCAAGCAACCAAATTCCTGTCATTCAATTTTATTCTATAAAAGCACCATCGTGCATCAGCCAAACTGCCACATTTTGCATACATACCCACGAGCGCCGTTTGCACTGAAGGATGAGAGTCCAAACCCTTCTCCCTAGCAAAAGCATGAATCTTCCTCCCCCGATCAAGTGCAGCCGAGTGTGCACATGCAGGCAAAACACTCATAACTGTCACCCAATTGGGCTTCACCTCTGAGTCATCACTCAACATTTCATCAAACAATCTCAATGCCTCGCCTGCCAACCCATTCTGTGTGTACCCTGAAATCATACTTGTCCATGACACAATATTCTTCTTAGGCATATTCTCAAATAATTCTTTAGCCAAATCAATAACCCCATCTCTCATATACCCCGAAATCAATGTGTTCCAAGATGACACATCTCTAAGAGGCATTACATCAAACAATTTATGTGCATCGCCTAATTCACCACATTTCACATACATATCAATCAATGAAGTCCCTACATATATATCAAACTCCAGCCCATCTTTTAAACTCAATCCATGAATGCATTTCCCGAACTGAACATAATACAGGTCCGTAACAGACTTCAAAACAAACGGATAAGTAAAATTATCCCCGCGCAAATTTAAAGAATGCATTCGTGCGTACATGTGTATTGTCTTTTCAGATAATTTATACAAACTAAATGCACGAATAATTGAATTAAACAAAAGGGGAGACGGATTTGCAGTGGCGTGGAACATGTATGAGGCAGAGGAGATGTCCCCGGAGCTAGCATACATGGCGACCATTTTGGCAGCAAGGAAAGCAGTGGGGCGGAGGCCGCGAAGGGCCATGTGAGCGTGCATTTGCTGGCCTTGTTTGAGGAGGCTTTTGCCTGTCAAGAACTGGAAAATGGGTGCATATGTAGAAGCTTGAACTGTGGCTTGGGGTTTGAGAAGGGGTTGTAGAAGGGCGTTTAGCTTTGGGCTTTGAGAACTTTGGCGGTTCATTTCACGGACACTTTACAGAGACTATGTGTGTGGTGGTGGGTTGGGGGAGGAAGTTGTGGAAGAGCAATGTTTTTGTTCTGCACTTCCAGGCATTGTCAAAGCCATTACACAAAATTCGCCGCCATTTTTCGGTTTCTTGAATCTTTAGCACGGTTAGGACTGTACCCCAACCTTGATGTTGATGTTGTTAGGCGCTCTCGAGGTTCAACGCCCAACTTAAATATGTGAATTCAATCTTGTTACATTGTCAAAAAATTTGATAGAAAAATTGATATAAAGTCACGTGACATTTAATCATTGGATTGTTAAAAATATAATTAGTTTTTTATTCATTCTTTTGTCATGACTTCATCCATATGAATTTGGTCTCCATGTGATAAAATATGTCAACATAAATAATAAAATGGAACGTGACTTGAAGTTGGAGAATAAAAATGTTAAAACACTTAAATTTCTTTCCAATATAAACCATGTATAAACACATTGTTCAAATCACTGCCCAACACACAACTCTTCATCTCACATTCTACAACTTCTGAAAAATCCAATTTACTGTACTCCTTGATTTCAATCTTGTAGGCTTTCTCAATGGAACATGTGATAATAGTATCTTTGTATCATTACATCATCGTTATTACTATGTTACGACACTATTTTCGCTAATGTCAGTACGTATGTCACGTTATCTACATTATCAACATGTTGCTTCACTATAACACTATTATGACATTAAGTTGTGCAAGCATATGACCTACTATAATACATTATATGCTTTCTGCATATTATATCGTGAAGAGATTTGATATGCTATTATTTACTTTATCGTCATGAGTAATTTGATGGACAAATGGATCATAAATTTATTTTGTATATGTGCAGTAGATATATTGTAGTGTATTACGAGTTGGTTTAGTCCATATTATAGAGGAGACGCTGTCGAAATTTTGACAAATTGTATGCAACATCTTTCGAGACAATCTGTAAGCCATCGCTTATTCAGGCTCACATAGATACTTTCGAGTCAATTTGTAAGTCCTCACATATTTGAAATCAATGCATATTTTCGAAGCAGTTTGTAAATCATTGCTTATTGGAGCTATTCATATTTTTGAGGTAATTTGTAAGAACTCGTCTACTTGATAGCTTATATTTCAAAGTTTGACCAACACATGAATGTACGACTCAAATTTGGAGGACTATTGTTATATTTATAGATTACATGACATCGACTATTCATTAGATTGAGTTTATTAAACTAAACAATTGAATATTGAGCTTGACTTGTTAACCATTGGCTCATTTTAATTTTCCTATATATACGTGAGTTTCATTCACAATAAGGTATATTCTCTAACTCTGACTAAATCCTCTCTCCTATCACTTGCATTCATATTTCTCTTATCCGATAGTTGACTTGACCGTCGAAGTGCACACGGTCACCAAACTTTTTTTTCAACCGACGGCCTTTACATCATAATGGAGTGTTCCAGTGTGCAGGTAATATCCATGTTGAGGGAACATGACTAGGATTCTGTTGAAACATTTTTTGAGGTCAACATAATCTTTCCTCCCCTAACAAAACTATCAACATTGACACAGTCCAAGCTCCAAACCTTGCCTTTCTTTTCCTTTCATTGCATCTTCAGCTACCTCCCAAAAATCTTGGACCCTTCTTGATCACATCTTCGTTAAATGGTCCCAATCTCATACTATTCACCTTAAAGACAAGCTATCCCAATTAACTTGTGGAACCTAACCAATCGCTGAACTCAAAATCAAAATCTTGGTCGACGAATTAACCACCCTTGGTGCTTTGCCCAATGATGTTGACCTATTTATCTATTGTACTCGTGTTTCTTGTCCTGCCTATGAGGAAATTGTCGCAGCGTTTCATGCTCGAGACTCCTCCGTTCCCTTTTAGAAGCTGTTTAAAAAATTATTGATCACGAGACATACCTTCATTACACTGAGTCATGCCTATCAATTGGATTCCATCTATTCACGATACTCAGTGTGCTCTTTCGGATCATAGACAATCTAACAGTCATAGTTCGAACTCCATTAGCTCTCAATCTCAGAAACTATGCCCCTTTCAGCTGACCCCTCCACAAATGACGACCCCTTCTTCGCATTCTTATGATCCTTTTCGTGATGCCTCATCTCATTTGTTTTCTGCCACTCATCTGTCGATAACGGAATTGTTAACTCTAGAGCCTCACACCACATTATCTTCAGTGTCTCCGATCTTGCACTTCATCAAGAATATAAGGGTCCCAATGATATTAGTCTTGGAAATGGTACTAGTCTTTCTATCTCCCATATCGGTTCCACCCCACTATCCCCCGACTTTATTCTCTCAAATGTACATTGTTTTCCTAGTATTAAGAAAAATTTAATCCAGTGTCACAATATTGTAAATTAAATTCCATCCCGATTGAATTCTTTTCCCATTCTTTTAATGTGAAGGATTTGCAAACGAGAAATCCTTTCATCCAATCTTATCATCCGGAGTTAGAACATTGGTGACATTTAGCCCCTGTTTGGTGCACATTTTAGTTATAAAAATGCATTTTTATTGTTGATGTGATGGGGAATATGTGATTGAAAAAGAATGGAAAATTATTGATATAATGGAAAATATTATTTTATTGAAGAATATGTGGTTGAAAATGAGTAGAAAAATGAGAATGAAAAAAATAATATGGCTCAAATAGGGCTTTATAAATTGTCGATCTCCTCCCTCCTCCACTCTCATCTACTTCCAACGCCTTGGCTGCTTCCTCCTAAATCCTGTGACACATATGGCTAGGTCACCCATCTCTCAAGACTATAAAATTTAGGATCTGTTTGAGCCCTATTTTTTATTAGAATGCATTTTGGAATAGCAAATTGATGGAGAAGTGTGGTTAAAATTGAAGGAAAAGTTTTTGGATTGCGTGTAATATTATTTTATTAAAGAACGTGTGATTAAAAATAAAAGAAAAAAATGTATTTTAGAAAAAATAGGGATCAAACAAAGTCTTATTTTACATTCCGAACTGATGTCACAGTCCACTAGGATGTCCTCTTATTTCGATTGTCATTCTTGTTTGAATAATAAGAGCTATTGATTCTCCTTTGGTGATTCTAGTGTTAGGTCCTCTTGACATCCTCCACACATAATTTTGGGGTCGCGGGCGTCTACACCATAGAGATGGATTTTGTTATTACTTAATATTGTTGATCACTTTACGAAATTTACATTGCTATGTCTACTTCATTTGAAATCTGATGTTACTACCTTAATTCCAATTTTTAAGAAGCAAACTGAAACCTACTTCAATGCCAAAATATGTACCCTATATTTTGATGGTGGTGGTGAGTTCCATACTCTTCATTCTATACTCGAATCCTGTGGTATATGACATCTTAAATCCTCCCATTCACACCACAACTGATCTGCATAACGATGACTGTCAAATAGTTGAAATTAGAGTGACTCTACTTCATCATGTCTCTCTTTCGTCCAAATTTCGATCCTACACCTTCGCCACTGTCTCACATCCCGCATATGTAATATTTCAGTACTCTTTAATGAAATAAATAAATAAATCTATAATGATATCAATATTATCAATACGCCAAACCTTTAAAAAGTAAACAACCAATCCATATATAAAAAATAAATTAAAATTAGTATTTTTTGTCATAAAATCTTGTAAAATTTAATTACAAATTGATCTTTTTCATTAAAAAAATGGATAAAAAAAGAAAAGAAAGAGAAAAGTGTTAAAAAAAAATTAATTACGATTTGATCTTTTTGGGTGGAAAATAGGGAGAACGATGATAAAAAAATGTAAATAGAGAGAAGAAAAGGAAAATATAACAAATATAAGACAACAAAAAATATTATCTTTTTAAATCGTGACTCTAGAATTCGTAGAAAGAAAGAGTAAAAAGAAATATTAAAATGACAAAAAAAAAAAAAAAACATTAAAAGTCTTTTTTGCCCTCTTGTGAAATCTCCCAAAATCTTGAGGGTGAGTGAGAGACAAATTATTGAGCATGTTTGAGCCCTATTTTTTTCTCAAAATATATTTTGGACTAGCAAATTAATGGAGAATGTGTTGTTAAATTAAGGAAAAATTTTGAATTTGCGTATAATATTATTTTATTGAAAAATGTACAGTTAAAAATAAGAGAGAAACATGTATTTTGAAAATAATGGGGACTAAACAAGGGTTAATTTTTTATTCAAAAGTAAGTATCATAGAGACTTTTATAAAAAATATTGACATTTTAAATATTCCAATTACTTTTAAAGATTTTTAAATTACTTTTGATTCAATAGCTCGAAACTTTTAAAATTTTTTAAACATTTATAAACATCAAGAATTAAGCTTGTTTGTCAAAAGGATCTTGACATATACTCACATAGAGTGAGACTCACGTGAGACCTGTATGAAAAAAAAAAAGTAAAAAAAAAAAATTCTCCCCTCCTCCCCACTGTGAGGGGGGGTTTCAGGAAGGGTGTCAAACCCTCGCTAACAGTATAGCGGGGTTGAAACGTCAATATTACACTTGTTTGTTAGAAGGATCTTGACATCAACTCACATGGAGAGACCTATGCGAGACCTATATGAATAAAAAAGATCAAAAAATTTCTCCCCTCCCCCTTATTGTGAGAGGGCTTTCAGGAAGGGTGTCAAACCTTCACTGACAATATAGCAGGGTTGAAACGTCAATATAAATACGCTTAGACATTTAGTCTTAAAAAAACCTTCATTTATTTACCCATACTTTTTAAATATCTAAAAGTCTAACTGATCATGCAATTTCAAATGCACGTATTTAAAAATAAAACATCACCATACATTATGACTTGGTACTCGAGAGTGCACAATATTATGTCATTTCGTCTGCAGCACAAATGCTACAAACCCATCTCTTTGGTTTAGTGTTAATTTGGATAAATTTCATTCATGGTAATTATTCTAAAGTTCAATCAACTATAATCTAATTTTGTGCAATTAAATAACTACACAGCGGCTTTAATCAGGTAACTTCATTTAATTTTGTCACTTGGATTGTTGAAAATCGAAAACATAATAGTAAAAAATGATGCATGTTATTTATTTCAAGTTTCAACGAAGTTTTATAAACTTCACGCCAGCAACTAACGATTCTTTATGTTTACATTATTTATTGTCGTTCGTAAATTACATTTACATGATTCATCATCATGGACGTTAGGGCTGTATAAAAAAATCGAGAAATCTCAAACTGAATCGAAGTCGTTGGTTTTAAATTGTTGGTTTCGGTCCACGTGGACCCGAGATTCTTTTTTTTTTTTTTTCTCTC
>CAIGRB010164043.1:31098-62136 GCA_903798255.1 Fraxinus quadrangulata
TTTTTTTTTTTTTTTTCTCTCTCAAACCAAACCAAATCGTTTCAAAGTGGATTGGTTTAGGTTTTAAATTATAAAAACCGCGAAAAACCAAACTGAACCGCACTTTTTTTATTTAATTTAATTTTTTTTTGTTAAATTATAAATTCTCATATATAAATTTTATTAAAGTATAGTTTTTAGAATTTAAAGTATACTTTCTTGGAGGGTACAAATTTAATTAACCTAACTCATGCATAACAAACAAGTCAGTAAGTCATTATCATTAATATTTAGTTGGACCTTTGTTAAAAAAAAAATTTAGGCCCATAATTACAAAATAAATTGAACGTGAAATCGTGAATGTTGCCCAACCATATATGCAATTATGTCTTTGCAAAAACACAAGCGAACCAAAGTTATCAAGCCCTAGCTCCCTCCCTCTATCCCGCAGCACTGACGCATGCCACGCAGTGCCAACTTGACGCTTGTGACCTTTTGCAGTTGACGCTGTTTCTCCTCAACTGCCTATTGCCACTGACTGTGACTCTGAATGTGAACTTCTCTTCCTTTTTCTTGTGTATCGAAATAATTTTTCATAATTTATTTATACAAGAAAAATTAAAAATCGAGATTAAAACCCTTAATTTTCTCTCTAGAAACGTAAAAGAAGATTTAGAACTGATTTGAGCAAATAATTTTGAATGAATTTCTCTTTCTATCTTCTCCTTTTCCCTTAGTTTTGAATGAATAATGGTATTATTTAATATTTTAATTGGGATAAGATAGTGAATAAAATGTAGACTTGATCATTTAGTTTTGTGTGTGCCTACACTCTAGTTTAGTAGATGTAGATGGTGTGATTTTTTTATTGTTATAATTTAATGCTGAACAACCATATTTTTCTGTTTCTGTTGTTTATCTGATATTTTTCTCATGCTATTTGCACTTGAGTGCACAATACTCACCTGGTTAAGCTTTGATTAATTTAAACATTCCACATCAATAGATTGACTATAGTGCTTTGCATTGCACATTTTCATGTTTTAAGGCCTCCATCGTGTATATTCCAGCAAATGAATAAATACCAGTAAAAAAATGCAATACTTATAAATTCACCCTGCTTTTTTGGAAATCAAAATACATTGTGAGATTTATTTATTCATGATGCTAAATGCTAATATTACGATGTACATTGAGTGAAAAAATAGTTGAGGCCTTAATATGCACGAAGAATTTGTTACATAGCAGCAATGAACCTATAATGATTCGTCAATATTTGGATGAGGTAGAAGCATTTGATGACTCTGAGAAAGCAGTGGAAGGTGACATTTATTTTTTATTATCAATTTTGATATTTTGTAATATTCTTAGTTTCTTGTTAATATCATTAATAAGGACTAATAAATATTTTGATATTTACATATCATACACAAGCCGAATCATGTGTTACAACAGGGGATATTGATCCAATTTTTATCAAATGAGAGGTTAGTACTCTTGTACTTATTCTGATATTATTGCTTGTAAAATCTAAAGTGTTTNTTACAACATGGGATATTGATCCAATTTTTATCATATGAGAGGTTAGTACTCTTGTACTTATTCTGATATTATTGCTTGTAAAATCTAAAGTGTTTGTTGCTATATGCTAACTTGATACTATTTTTTTTTTAGTTTATATATCGAATTTTAGACAAATATAAATGTAATTTAACATTTAATATTATTAGTTTTTGTTTAAATGTATATTTTAACTTGTTTTAAACATATAACTATAATGTCGATAGGTAAACAACGGATTAAAACCCAATGTGATTTGGTTTGTTTTGAAAAATAAAATGGTTTTGTTTGGTTTGGAAAAATTCCAAACCGCATAAAATGATTTGAGTTTAAAATATAACACAAACCGTCCAAATCGAACTGTATTCACCCCTAATGGACGTAAAGAACAAACTCGCATCATCTCAGCCATTCGTCAACTTGTTTATTAATTATACAAGTAAGATAGCAGCCAAATCCACCTCATGTAAACAATCAAACGTAAAACAATCCTGGAATTACGGTTTATGTAAATGAAGTATAAAAAAACCCACAAATGTAATTATAGTAAACACGACTTAAAAAAGCATTGTCAACAAGTTGGCACGTCAAGAGTCTCGTGTTCATGAAAATACGTAGGCATGATAAAGTCACACCCTATAGCGCGGCAAAGAAGATTGTTTGCAGGTGCCTAGCCATCTTCCAATTCACAGAAATGCGTCCTTTTCAAGCAGTTTCAGTACTTCGTCTTGATTGTTTAGTTTAGCGACATCAATGGGTGTCTTGCCGTCCAAATTCTGAAGAGTGCTACAGAAAGATAACAAAGCACCGGACAAAACAGTTAATCTTTACTGAACCTGCAAATGGCAGTACAATTTTGCACATAGGAAACTTACACAGAAGCAGCGTTCTTCAAAAGTAACTCAACACAGTCCTTCCTGCCGTATCCAGCAGCATAATGGAGAGGAGTGTTTTTATTCTTATCCAAAGCATCCACCTTAGCACCGGCCTCCAGAAGAACTTGACCACAATTGAACTGAAATTGAACAAATGTGCTAAAAAGAATTAGGGCACATCTAAGAAAAATATAAAAACTAAGTTTACTCAAAGCTTCAACACCCTCCCCCCTAAGTGGATGAAATTAAAAATAAACATAAAGAAGAAGAAAACAAAAGGGTAGGGACACAAGATTCAAGAAGAAAGTAAAAGATATAACGATGAAGCAAAAGTGAGATAAAAGAGAAGATTGCTACGGAAGGGAGAATACATTGACAAAGTACCATAAGGGACAATGAAAGTATAAGTAGATAGAAACTACTGGCTGGAGAACAAAGCAGAAATGTCCACTGGGATGAACCAATCATCTCTTATATTGTGGGAATATTGAGCCCCTCTGTTTGATGGACATTATTATGTAAAAATGATGTTTTGGATAGTAATTTTTTGGAGAATGTGTAGTTAAAAAGTGAGGAAAAGTTTAAGGTTTACATGCATAATATTTTATTGTGTGAATGTTTGGTTCAAAATGAATATGAGAAATAAATTATTTTTTAAAGAGAATCAAACTGGGGCTGAATATATTTCCAATATACAAAAATATTGATGCACCAAATTTGTCTTCCCAAGAAATTGAAAAGGAAAGGTCAAAAACACGACTTGATATGTATGATCACACATACCTCACCATATCCACATGCAAAATGTAACGCCACCCTTCCCTCAGAATCTTCTTCGTCTTTATCAGCACCATCCGCTAGCGCTTTCTTCAAGCCCTATTTATTCCATTAAAAGCAAGTGCAGTATATTTGCAAGAAATTTTATCAAATTCACTGCAAAATTAACCTAAACTAGGAGACTAGGAAGGAAATATACAAGTAAACTTCATAATTTTAAATTAAATTCTGTTGTTAAATTGTTTTCCAGCATCCAATGCTTTATTGTTTAATTTCACCACTAAGCACCAATTAGCTTTAAAATGTACCTTCACATCACCAACACTAGCAGTGTGATGAACAATGGATTCCTCTTCATTTACTTCCTCTGTTTCATCTTCTCCGGCAGCATCTTCAGCAGAAGTGGCAGTTTCACCTCCCACGGCAAATCCCATAGCCTCACCCAACTTCTGGAGAACATCTTTATCATTCCAGTACCTGATAGACAAAAACGCCTTTTAAGTACAGTGGAATTGAGAAGTAAATCAGCTCAACAGCAAAAATACTAAGAAAATCCTAAACCTAATAAATTAATTAAAAGAACTCGGAATAGTCCTAGCTATGATGTCATAACTTCATATAGATCTAAGGACATACTAATCAATAATCAAGAAACATGATCCATATGTAGAAAAAGAATTGATGTCAACAGGACACCATGAAGAAAATGTTGTCAACTAGATACTAGAAAAGAAATGAAGTATAAAAGAAATCAAGCAATAAATCCTATAGTTTCTTTGTATCCAAATAAATTAAGAGATAACTATCAGCAATTGAAAAGATATTTCTATTGAAAATCAGCATTCTTTAATATAAAGGAATGGCTAATGCGCAAGCGAGCAGGGATATACAAAAATCCGATTCACTTATAGTTGGTGGATCTTGCAGCAGAATGCGAAAATAAAACATGTTCAAGCATTTTCTTCATCAGCGATCTTCTACAATCACCAAAGGACACTTAATATCAAAAGTTCCTTCTATGATTCTAGAAAAATGATTGAAATTTCTAAATAAGTTGTGGACAAGGTCATTTACTCAGCATAAATATCCAGTTCAAATACTTAATTTCTATAACTTTTACTGGGATTTGTTTCATCCCTAAAGCCACAGATGGGAGTACACTGCGTCTATAAATTTCTTCATTAACAATTTTTGCATGGACATGCCAAGAACAATGCATTTACAGTTACAAACACAAATATCCATAAAATAAGCATTAGCCTATGAGGATTTGTAAACATTCTCAACGGCCGATTAGCTAACCATGATCTGTCAAGTATCCCTTAAAGGTGCTCTATTTTTTCATCCTTTCATAAAATTCAAACAGCCAAGCAACTAAAATAAGCAATCTTCCATTTACATCAATTGTGTTCTAAACCAGAAAGATAGACCGAGAGGAGACTTTTGGATTAATAAATTCAGTTAGCCAAATGCTGACAAGTCCCCAGGAATGAATGTTCAGCTTAATCGAATATATCACAGTATTTCGTATGACATTAATCCTGAAAATATGAAATTGAGGCAACTCAAAATAAAAGTTAAGCTTTTATGACCTCATCATAGCAGTTGGACCACCTCTCTCTATCTCTTCCAAAATAGGTTTCAACGATGGATCTTCTTTAATGTGTGCCATTCGTTCTTCAAGCTGATCTTTATGAGCTGGATTTGCCAAACTCTCCATCATGCTAGACATGGTTGGGTCCTTTACAAAAATGAGCAATAATTCACTTGCCAACACTAAGCCATTTCTGAATAATTCACCAGAAATCGGGGATATTGAATGGAGAGATACCTGCATCAATGTGTTACCAAGCCGCTCAGCCATGTTCATAAACTGAGGATTTTGCATAACTTGTTGCATTGTGGAATAGTATTGTTGTGTATCAAAGTTTGGGACGCCATCTTCAACTGCGGCGCCTTGAAAGGTTTTCTGAAGCTGTTCTGCCATCTGATTAAATGAAGGATCTTTTGCTATCTGTTCAGCCAATTCCTTGATGCTTGGGTCCTGTATAGGCACGGTGTAAGAATTTAAGAAAATATACAAAAGAAAATAAATGACCTAAAAGTGTTGCAAAGAGAACCATTTACTGTGTATGCTGGTAATGTCACTCTCATGCATACAAGAATATTTTGTCACATTATAAACCACATACTATTTGCTTTTTGTTTTTCTGCTCCATCTATTTCTCCATTTCTTCAGCGAAATAATACAAGTTAAAGCAAAGCATTCATTGGGGAAAAAAATAAATTTGCATCCCATAGCAAAATCGCCTTTCGTCAGAATGGGAAGAGCATATCAACATGCAAGTAATTTATCAACTTGAACAGGATATGGGTGATGAGAAAGTACATTGAGTAATCCAGTCATAGCTGAGAAATCAAAGGGATTGGGCATCCCAGAAACTGACGCAGAGGTTGCCCCAGTAGAAGCTTCACTCTCAGTTGCATCGGACTTCTCTTCTGAAACAGCAGCTTGTGTGAACTTTTTTAGGCAATAAAATAACAAATGAAATCTCCAGAAATGATATGCAGTAATGCAGATCACAATGGTTGTTTAAGATGCAGGCTTATACTTAATAAAGAAGATATCAGCACATATTAGTAACACATGGTAGTAAAGGCGCAAGCTTTGAGGCATTTCATAAAAACCTCACACTCTGCGGGATATGTGGCGTAAGTACATTTTTTGAACAATTATACACTGCAGATTTTCAGTAGCCCATCAGTTTATTCATCAGAAAATGATACACACACAAAAACACAAACATATACTTCAAATTGAAAAGGGGAAACCTGTTGTCCGTGATGAAGTATTTTTAGTCTCCTGAATAATCCAAAAAAATAACAAATAAATATTAACACCATTAGTGCATCAATCTTAAACAATTCATAAATCCGAATCAATTAACCAACCGAAAATAAAAAAAAATAAAAAAATAGAATTGAAGTAAAGTCTGCAAGCGAAATTACAATATCGCTATAAAAAACAGTCAGTGAAATTTCTGGATTAAAATAATATGAAATTAACAGTAGCGGCATTACAAGTACCTCAGACATGGCTGGATAGAGAAATTAAGAGAGGTTCTTTGCTTGAAGTTGGAAAGAAATTGGAGAATTGGGGGTACAAAAAAATAAAAGGGAAAAGGGTTTTTGATAAAGAGAGATTAGCAGTAGATGACAAGGTAAGAATGAAGGCGCGCCACCTCAATGAAGCATCATCTCCACGTCAATCTGAATAAGGTACAGCTATGGCATTCGGGTGTATGGGTCTGCTGCTCTGGTTTGGACTTTCTTATGTCAAGAATTTGGGCCAACGATCCGAATATTCGCAAATTGGGGAAAAATAGTGCAAGCAAGATATTTTATTTAATTTTATTTTTTCCCCTCGATTAGGACGAGTTGATAACTATGGTGTTAAATATATTTAAAATTTCATCCTTTCCTCGAAATGATATTTTTTTTTCCCAATTTTATTGGATTGAGAGGTTTTGTGATATTGAAGTATGCTTTAACGTGTAGGTTACTATTTGCACTAATACAAAATGAGAAAAGCACAAGTAACTTGACTTAATCACCGATGAATCAAGAAAGACGAGAATGTCGATATCTTATCCATTCATTACGGGTGATGCATGACATGTGATTCTCAAATCCGAGTCCACTTTTGAAAATTAGGCCTTCAGAGTGTAATGTGGTTTTATTTTCACAAGGAATTTTTGAAAATTGGAAAATAAAATGAAAATCATAGGTATTCATTCACTTAAATATGAAATTTTAAAAAAATATATATATATTTTTACAAACAAATCGTCATGAGGTAGAGTCGTCTTTTTCATACATTTGGCACAACTTTGTCGTGCATTCAACCAAAATTTGACAAACATGCTTGGTGTGCATCATGGTATACATCAAATTTTATACTCTGTCACGTGACAATAAATTAATGGATAGTTAAAAGAAAAATTCAATCAATCATTGCTTGACAACAATGATATTATCAAACATGATGTAGACAAAAAGGTATGTAAGTGGAATGATACATGATCTTTTTTAATAGGATTGGTGCATAACTAAAAGAAAGGATTTTTTTTTCTTTCACATTTTGAAATTGAAAATGAAAAGGAAAAAAGGGAAAGGTTTGAACTTTGAAACAATAGGCCCATATTTGGTTGAAATTATATTTGAATTTCAATTTAAGTCCAAGTCAACAACACATTTTAACTACATTCTTAACCATATATTTCATTAACTTTTATCGAAATCAATTAAAAATCTAATTTTAATCGCCATTGAACATGGACTAAGTTTTGTATTTGCACTAATACAAAATTAGAAAAGCACAAATAACTTGACTTAATCACCGATGAATCAAGAAAGACGAGAATGTCGATATCTTATCCATTCATTACGGGTGATGCATGACATGTGATTCTCAAATCCGAGTCCACTTTTGAAAATTAGGCCTTCAGAGTATAATGTGGTTTTATTTTCACACGGAATTTTTGAAAATTGGAAAATAAAATGAAAATCATAGGTATTCATTCATTCACTTAAATATGAAATTAAAAAAAAAAATTATATTTTTACAAACAAATCGTCATGAGGTAGAGTCGTCTTTTTCATACATTTGGCACAACTTTCTTCACAACTTTGTCGTGCACTCAACCAAAATTTGACAAACATACTTGGTGTGCATCATGGTATACATCAAATTTTATACTCTGTCACGTGACAATAAATTAATGGTCAGTTAAAAAAAAATTCATTCAATCATTACTTGACAACAATGATATTATCAAACATGATGTAGACAAAAAGGTATATAAGTGGAATGATACATGATCTTTTTTGATAGGATTGGTGCATAACTAAAAGAAAGGATGTTTTTTTTCTTTCACATTTTGAAATTGAAAATGAAAAGGAAAAAAGGGAAAGGTTTGAACTTTGAAACAATAGGCCCATATTTGGTTGAAATTTAAATTTGAATTTCAATCTAAGTCCAAGCCAACAACACATTTTAACTACATTCTTAATCATATATTTCATTAACTTTTATCGAAATTAATTAAAAATCTAATTTTAGTCGCCATTGAACATGGACTAAGTTTCAATGTATAATAATAATAATAATAATAATAATAATAATAATAATAATAGGTATGAAAGATTGGACTAGATAGTATTCTCCATTTCCTTATAAAAATTAGCTCGTGCATCTTACTCGAGCAAATTAGCATGCATGAAATTATGTTAAGAAACAAAAATGTCATGCATCACCCATTGTAATTTGCAAAAACTCATGGATTGAAATTTGGAAAGTCCAATTTTAAAGATTGGAACTAGAAGCACTAAAATTAAGACCCCACAATTTTAATTTTTATTTGTTGGACAATATTTTATTATTTTAATTTCACTTAAAACTTCTTAATCTTTACTCATTATATTACTCATATTCCTGACGAATTTTCACATCATTCTTACCTCAAAATTTTCATTAGTTAACACATTTTGTATTTGATAACAATTTTATTTTCGAAAGTCCGTTAAATGACGTAAAACAATTTATTTTTTCATTATATTTTTAAAAAATACTTATATAAAAAATGCTAAAAAAATATTTTTTCCTCGTTTCAAAGCATGCAAATAAACTATTTTGATATAAATTATCATCAAAGAAGAGGTTGAAGAAAAGAATTCACTTGAAAAAGTTACAAAAATAATTGCTATAATGAACAAAAAATTAGGAGTTTAACTACAATAAAAATATGGTGTATGAAATAAAAATTGTGATACCAATATAACCCCGTGTTACTTTATTGTCACCAAAGTAACATCCATTTATGTGACACCTAGGGTGCTCAAACAAGCAGGCCCAACGCTGGACCAAAACCATTTGGACAATGACCTGGGATGGGGCCTCAACATTTAGGAAAAAGCCAAATGTACAGAGGATTTGTTTCACAATGAATTTACCACCTCTCACATGAGGTGGGTCCCATGTGGGATTGACCTGATTAAAATATGGCCAAAAAATACCGACCCACCCCCTTGTGAGTATTCTGTAGGGGTTCTATGAACCCCTACAGTGTACATGAAGCATCTCACCAACATTTAAGGGCCATTCTCTAGTTAAGGCTGATGCAAGTGATCATGTAAATCAGAGAACATACATAGCAACGCATTTGCACTAATCGTTCAAATTCAATTATCTATTTATGAGATCAGTGGCAGATTCAAAATTTTGAGTGAGCACGGACGGTCGTTGACCGTCAGTTTTAATAAAATATTAAAAATAAAATAAAATAATTATTTTGTTAAAACTAAACACATAATTTTATTATATATACGGACAATATTCACTAAATGACATAGTAGTCAAGTTTCCTATAAATCAAAGGAATATCATATGTTCGAATCTTTACAATTACATTAAGACCAATAAAATGGAATATATATTATTTTGTTAAATTTAATTTCAAAATTCAATAATTGTCATAATGGTAAATTATTCAATAATTTTAAAGGAGGTCATATATTCGAATCCTTTCTTTATTGCATTAGTTTTGTTAAAAATTATAGAACTAGAAAAATTATACAATAAATTGGTTTGAAAGGAATTCAATCCTTAGACCTCCAATTATATGTATAATCTCTAACCAGTTGTGCTACAAATAATGTTTGAAAATAAAATGAATCACTAGATATATAATTTAAAACTTTTATTTACTGTCAACAAAAAAATTTTGTTCCAAGCGGATCCAGCATGGACAGCCGTTGGAGCTTGTCGAGTGCTGGATCTACCCTTATATGAGATATACAAGTACGAGAAGGGGGACGTATGGAAAATTACACAAAATGTTCATCATAAGGCGTATGAACTTCAATAAAGCTAAGTCGTGCTACAAGGGTCATTCTCCTGTCGATGCGAGGAAAGTGATACAAGTAAACCGGAGAACATGACCATGCCTATCCATTTGCAAATTGCACACAAACATTCAGCTTTTTGTAATGAGAACAATTCCACAAAGTTTATTAGAGTGAGTTTCAACTTCAACTAAATTTTTCAATAGATCCGAGTTTATCTTAGCCAAATAATACTTATAAAAATCATAAACTATTATCAATAAGTATCAAGTTGCTTCCATAAGCATATTCAAAGGTAAAGTACTGAAATTTTATCATTTCACAAGTCTAAACAAGTAACGATAATAATCAAGAACAGTAAGCCAAATCGAGGGTTCAACAAATCTACTCCAATTTCTCATGGGAATTGGATGAAATTAAAGGATGAACCTTCTTCGCTTTAGAAGAAATAGCCTTAATTGCTGATTTCATTGAAGCGGTAGCTGAATTAACAGCAGCTTCAATATACTTATTTGAAGCAAAAGTAGCAGCCTTTTCCAAAGAATTTCCCATTTTTCTTGCACCCTCAGCAACATTGACTAAACTTTCACATTCCTCATTTGAAACCCTATTCATTTCCTCCTCGAAACGGCGAAATTCTTCCATGGCACTCTCCATGACTGAATCGAGATACCCTTCAGCTTCATTCATGTAATTCTCAGATTCTTCAACTTCTCTTTCCTGTTCAAGCTCCACGGCGGCCCATGCCTTGTAAGCCTCTAGTTCAAAGAGTTTCATCAGATCTTCAATTGTAGATGGATCAAAATTCTTATCCTGGAGTGCCTGATCTGAGAGGAACGTGAATTCGGAGATAAGGGCTTCCATTTTTATTTTTTTTCCACTTTTTCTGTGAGCGAGTGGGTGAGTGGTGGGCTGGTTTGGTGTTTTGTGAAGAAAAAGTGTGTACAATATGGGAAATCACACAAGGTGATGTTATTTCAACACATTTGTCACAGAATTCTTTGGTGAAATAATAAAGTTCCACTTTAAGAAGGCCAACGGCTAAATATTTTAAGCATGAGTTTTGTAATTTTAAAAGTTAAATAGATTTAAGTAGTCTTTTGTAATTTCAATAGTGGAACTCACAACTTTTATCAATTTTTCGACCACACGTCAATTTTTATCAAAATCTATAAAAAATCAAAATTTTAACAAAATCATATATGGCTAAGCTTTTTGGGTAAAAAAATAAGCTTAAACACTCAGGTAACACGACTATCGAGGAAATCATATGATCATCAATGCACAATCGGGCCGAAAAGATATGAATCATGCTACTTATACAATCTTTATCGACAACATTTGGTTGATAATATCCTTTTTGACTACATTACATCCGTCCATTTTAAAAACTATTTTTTATATCAAAGACTCAAATTTTGATAACATGTGGTTGTCAATCATGTCTGTACAACTAGCTTTGTTAAAAAGATATAGTGGGTTGGGATAGTAACTCTGCATGTTCGACTTCGAACAACAATTCCGAACATCATAATTTTGCTCAATTACTTCAAGATATGCATGATGAGTAGAAGTTGAATATGAGCACATACGCGAGATGGCCATAAAGCGACCTGCTTCTAAATGTGGGCCCAACATTTAAGAAAGTGTCGATTAGCGTAGATGACCGTTGAAAAGAAGAGGCAAAAAGAAAGCACCTTTGTGACAACACTAGTTAATCAACAACTCATCCACCCACAATTGGACCATTATATGAATTATTGTACTTCTATCCAAAATATGTTTAGTTATAACTACGTACATGTAAAAGTGAGTTGAACTGAATATTAATATAAAAATATAGATTGGTAAATTTTGAAAAAAATTACTGACCGTGCCTAGGAGAATGCTAGACCCGTGGTTGAGTCAAAAAGGCACGAGTGGGAAAAGATAAACCGGGATGTGTGGGATAAAGAAAAAGGCGAGCGAATAAGACATTAAACTATCGGATTGATGGTTGGTTGGACGACACGGAAAGGACAACGATTAATGAGTAATGATAGTTCGACTTTTTTTTTTTTTAACCTTTCCATTTTTCTTTTGAGTTTGCAAAGTCACATTTCGAGAACATGTATTTTTCCTAGTGTATGTGCTTTTGCATAGTCGGCTACTTAATGCGAAATGAAATTTGATGTTCAATATGAAATTTTGCTTAAAGCTCATGATCAATGATGATTTGAAAAAAAATGTTATGGCCTTATTTAACATAATCAATACAACATTTTTAGTTTAGAGTCAATTTAATTGAGATATTTATAGTTTATGTAAGTGTCAAAATAGATGGGCATTTTTGGACAGCAAAGACCGTGCATTTGATAAGTGTAGCTAAAAAAATTGAAAAATATAAGTGAAAATTAACATTTAATTTTAATCACACATTCACGTAATTCATAGTTTTTTATTAACTTTTAAAAATCACGTTTCATCTTAATCAAAATCTACTAAATCAAATGGGGGCTATGGGTAATTTGGTAGAGCAAAAGCGAGCCCCAGGTTTGGTAATGAAGATGCATATAACATTAAATTATAAAATTATAGTTAAAAAGTATTAATTAAAGGATGAATAAGGAAATATGAAAAATTATTGAGGGCATTATTGTTACATAAAATATTTTTCCACATTTTTATACAACTAGTAATAAGTATATATCAGATGAATGATATGCATAATATTTTTGAAATATTAATACTTTTTTGAAAATAGTTGAAGTAATTGACATTGTTAAAGAAAAAATTAAAATTGTTAAATAAAATATATATGAATAAACAACTTGTATACTTAAATACATAAAATTGAATTTTTTTCCCCTTTGAGCTTTATTGTGAATGGCAACTTCTAAACATATTATAAAATTCTTACTTTGACGTAACCAAATTCTTATCTAATCTATTTGAATATAAATATGCAAATTCAAATTTAAAAGTAAAGTTTGTACACGTGTAAATATTAGAATGCAAAAATCGATGCATAATTTATATTTATTGAATATATACAAAATCACAAAATATAAAAAAAAAAGTTATATCTCATTTAATTTGTTGAAAGTAGTGACAAATTTAACATCTTGCTTTGGTTTGCCTAAATCCAAGTAAACATATTTGATTCATTTCGAATCGATTTGATCTGATTAGATTTTGTATCATTGGATATATGTATCCTTCTTCTAATAATCATGTGAAAATTAAAAGGAGATGATTAAAAATCATAAAAATAATTGGTAAGAAATTAAAACAAAAGCTAGTTTTAAAGTTTATTCTTATGAAAATAATTTTTGGGAAGAAGAGATGGTGAGTGGGAGAGAAGGCGGTAGGGTGGGGGAAGTAAATATAGGAAATAAAAATGGAGAGGTAATATTAATAAAAAAATTTGGTGGATTTATCGCATTCAAGTATGTCTTTTCATCTTACCTTTTTATGTTAGTGAAAAATTTCAGTTAATTATATATTAATGAAATAGATATATTAATTAAATGATTAAATGAATGTAATTATGAAGATTAATTTTAAATATTATAATGCTATTAGTACAAAACAAAGTTAGATTAAGAAGATTGACTAAGGGCATAGTTGACAAATGACCAAAAGAAAGTAGGTACAAAAATGAAAATTAAATATGTCATTAAATGGGTAGTTGGTGAGGGTATGTTGGCTTTATTGAGTGCAAATACAGACAATGTCAAATGCCTCTAAATTTTTTTTTTTTTTTTTACCTCCACTCACTTTTATTAGAGCAAAGATAATTGTTTAAACGTATATGAAAAAGTTGAAAATTTAAATTTGGAATTGAATAAATTTGGACAAAATGATACATGTGTTGAGATAATCATCCACATCAAAACTCCACGAGCACAAAATATTGACGATCAAGCATTGTTAGGCCCCATTATAGTCTATTTGTAGAAATTAGAAAAAAATAAAAGTGGAAATTATAGTCAGACCTGTTTTTTAAATTTTATCTCAAAAAAAAAAAAAAAAGATTCAAAAGTTTTTTTTGTACAACAATCCGGTGATAATTCTATTTTTTAATTATAAACAATAATATTATAAAATTAAATTAATCTACCCCCCTCCTCGCCCCCAATCCAAATTCATTTCATTTTTTCTTCCTTCTTTCTCCATCTTCTCCATTCTCTCTTTGCTATCCTTTTCATCAGCCATTTTTTGTTCTTCACCGATGCCTTCGTCGTTGTAAGCGTCAATGGCAGGGGTGCTCAATTTGCCACCGTGTATGGCGAACTTAAATCGCGCTGTAGCGATGACGCTCAGATCGCAGCCGCACGCAATGACGCTCAGTTCGCCACTGTGAGTGTCAACGACATGGGCGTTCAATATCGACGATCTAAGCGTCGTTGCACGCAGTGATGAACTGAGCACTGCTAAGCGCGATGAACTCAGAGTGTCGTACACAACGCAGATGACTTCGTCACTGATTGCGGCGATCTAAGTGGTGGTTTGTAGATGTTTTTGTAGTGGTTTTTGACGTGGTGGTGGTCACATATTCATAGAGTGTATATCAAATGCTGTGTCAATATTTATCGATGGTGGAGATGGTTCACATGCACCATGTCACATGTCATTGTGCATTGGCCACATATAAATGTTCACAGGTCATAGATCAAACATAACATGTCACAT
This sequence comes from Fraxinus quadrangulata, assembly GCA_903798255.1. Taxonomy (NCBI): domain Eukaryota; kingdom Viridiplantae; phylum Streptophyta; class Magnoliopsida; order Lamiales; family Oleaceae; genus Fraxinus; species Fraxinus quadrangulata. Next base: position 45,867 of record CAIGRB010164043.1, read on the forward strand.
ATCATGTTTACATGTCACACTCCAAAGGTCACAAATCATGTTCACATGTCTTTATGCACTAATAACAAATCACGGATTCAAGTTCACATGTTACAATTCATATGTTATAGTTCACATATAAAAGTTTATAGATCATATTGTATAGGTAACAAATTAACGTCCACATGTCACAAATCCAAAAAAACTGATCACACGTCTAGTGCATAGGTCTCGTGTCACAAATTCAAGAGAATCGGTCAAGCGCCATTAATTTCTCCCACCTAAATTGTTACTGTTTTCATCAAAAATTCTGATACATAGTATCGATAATTTCCAATCATCCGACATGTTTCAATTAACCAAACTTCAACGATGAAAATTGAAGTTCTTTGCTCTGGCAAGTTCTTTATAAATTCTCTCTATGTTCGATCTTCTAATACACAGTGTCGACACTTCCAATTGTGACCTCAATCGTCTGGCAGATTTTAATTAACCAGATTTCGGCGGTGAAAATCGAAGTTATTTGCTCTGATGAATCATCTATAGATTCAATATTTTTTCGATCTTCTGATACACAGTGCCGACAATTTCTAATTTGTGACTTCAATCGTTTGACTGATTTCAATTAACTAGATTCTAGTGGTGGGAATCAATGTTATTTGCTCCAACGAGTTCTCTGTAATTTTCTCTTTGTTCAATCGTCACCATTTAAAATGGAGTCCCGTTTGGCATGGAAATATGTGTAACTGAATGCTCGATTTTAAAAATTAAATACACACACACACATTATTTACCACCCGACTTTTGAATTTTTAAACTTTGTATTTCTTAAAAATGAAATTGAATATAGTAGAACACTTGATTTATGCATTTTTCCTTGACAATTATGTAGAAATAGAGCTAAAAAAAATTAAATTTCGTACATTTGTTTAATTTTTTGGATATGCTTTGAATATATTAGGAAAGATAAAAACACTTATCAACTATATATTTCATTAAGTGGGTATTGAGTGAGGGTATATTGACTTTATTAGGTGCAAATACTGCCTCTAAATATTTTTTATTTTTATGTTTTTACATCCACTCCCTTTTATTGGAGAAAAGATAATTGTTTAAAAGTATATGAAAAAGTTGAAATTCTAATTTTGGAATCAAATAAACTTGGACAAAATGATACCTATGTCGAAAAAAGTATCCACTGTCAAAACTCTACAAACATAAAATATTGACGATCGAGAATTGTTAGAATCAAGTTGTCAAAACAGAAAAAATAAAATTTAAGGGTTGGGTTATAGTTTGTATAAATTATCAGAAATAGAGCTAGAAAAATAAATAATTTTGGCACTTTCATGTAATCTTCTGGATATGCTTTGAATATATTATGGAAGATAATAACACTTATCAACTTATTGTGTTTTGAAAATGATTGATTTTCTCAATGAAAAGGAAATGAAAGTAATGATTATAAATTCAATAATATTGAATAGTAAGTTATAAAATTTGTTCAATTTTAGCCTTTGTTTGGGCTTCATTTATTTTAAAATAGATTTTTCTCTCTTATTTTTAACCACACGTTCTTCAATTAAATAATATTACACATAAATTCAAATTTTTTCCTGTTTTTTTTTTACCATGCATTATTAAAAAAATACATTTTCCTAAAACTTAATTATAATCGAGCTCAAACAGGGGCTTAATAATATTTGAAGGATGATTTGGGAATTATATAAAATCAATGAGGTTATTATCATCTTTCAAAATTTCTCCTCAATCATTCCTTTTCTTTTTTAAGTATGGGGATTATATTACCACTACCATTTTATTTGATATACCACATTTTTTCAATCTTCGTTCAATGTAGCAATTTTTTTCTTAACTTTTTTTCGTGGAATTTTATTTTCAACGTTCTATTAATTAGTACGTTTCGTCTTTAATAATGATTTATACTAAAATATTTTATTTTTATGCTTTTATAAGAGCAAAAAATATTTTTTTTCACATTTTTATTTATTTATTTTTTAAAAATACAAATGAAAAAATAAGTCGTTTTACGTCATTTCAACGAATTTTTGGATATAAAACAGTTATCAAATACAAAATGCATTAATACTAATGAAAAGTTTGAGAATAAGAATTATATGGAAAATCGTTAAGGATATAATTACTATAATGAAGAATCATAAGTGAAATTAAAATGTGGTGTGAATATAATTAGTTAATTACCTTTTTAAGTATTGGAGATTATTATAATTATATCTCATTATCTTGTCCAAAACTGAAAAAATAAAATGCTATTTGATTCCACGAGTACGAAATAGATCCTCGTTCTTCAAGATATACAAAGATCGATATACGAAGAGAATTAATATGGATAGAGAAATGACGGTGGCGGGTTCTATCGTGCGCGCAGGGATCCTTTTAACATTGGTGTGCGTTTTACAACAGGGCGAAGCCATATGGTTGACTATGCCGGCGAGTGGGAACAAGTGCGTCTCGGAGGAAATCCAGAACAACGTTGTCGTTTTGGCTCATTACATCGTCATATCCGACGATCTTGCCCCCCCTAATCCCACCATTGCCGTTAAGGTGAGTGTTTGTCCATGCATACGTTGATCTTGTTCTATTCATATATGTAATTTATTTGACGTATTTTTACGTGTATAAAATGAATAGTTTACCTGCGAATTGGAATATATCCTGAAAATTAATTTAACAATAAATTTGTGAATTTTCTGGTGGATTTATTGATGAGCAAAATTAGGGAGGGGATTTCATTTCAAGGCATTTTGTATAGAGAATATTAGGGAAAATCGTAAGAAAAATTATATTTTAAACTATATACATTTTTTAATCTGCGTGAAAATTAAAACAAAATATCTTTGTGGCACAGAGGGAGCAATAGCAAAACCAAATGATTTCACTCAAAAGAACCTTATTTCTTGATAAGTGAATCTTTGATCACATACTGTGTTTTTAGTCTGATTCTCTTCCAACATATATCCCTTGAAGCACATTATTGGGAAAAGGAAAGGAAGAGATAATTCTCTCCTCCTCAGTGAAGATAACTTTTAGACCGTGTGGAAGAGAGTAGACCTGCTTTACTGCCTATGTTTATGGGACTTGAGTGGCCGAAGTTCATGAAGGCGACATCGAACTTCACTTAAACGTTCTTGGGAAGTTAAATGATTGCATTTCAAATTCCTTGGTTGTTGGTTGGATGTTCTAATTTCCATATGAATTTTCAAGTCTCTCCCGTCTTTCCCTTGTCTGCGGGGTTTCTTTTGGTTGGACGTGAGCTGGGAATGACTATTAAGTATTTTTCTATGTCAAGATAAATCACATCGACAGTCTTCTAGGACTTGCAACTTTAACCATTGAATTATGAAAAATGACGAGCATTGCTTTCTTTCTTTCAAGTGGAATAGAAATAGCAGTTTATGGTTTTCTTGTAGGTTCAATCACCATATGGGAAGACCCTTCATCACAATGAAAATGTGACACACGGTGAATTTGCCTTTACAACTACAGAGGCTGGGAACTACGTGGCATGCTTCTGGATTGATAGCCATAATCAAGGAGGTGGTGAAATAAGTGTTAACATCGACTGGAAGACAGGTATTGCAGCAAAAGATTGGGAGTCTGTTGCAAGAAAAGAGAAAATTGAGGTAAGATCTTCGAGTTCGTAATTGTACTGCTGTTTGAAGTCTAATTTCTAAATACCTACCATACTTTTTTCTGGAAAACAAGTTGCTTAAATAATGAAGTATGCAACAGTGTGTAGAAAATCTCCTGCAGTAACAGTCCTTTCAGCTTATCATCTGCAGTTGAAGCAGATGAAATAATAAATATAAGAATTGAAATCTTACATTCTCTGTTAATCAAGATACCGATTTCATCCATTCAAAAACATCTGGATATGGAAAAATAAAGTGAATTTTGTTGCCTAAGACCTGTTCCATCTAATTTGTGAGGTCCTCTGAAGTGTACCGGCTGAAATCAAAATCATCTTTATACACGGTGATGGGGCATTACAATTTGCATGATTTCCCGAGTGTTAGCAGTAAGAAAACTGGTGTTTGACATATAACTACCTATATTAGTTTGAATAGGATTACGTGTGCAATAATTGTGATGGTCTGGAAATCATTCACTTATTTTGTTCCTCTAATAGGGTGTTGAGCTTGAGTTGAGAAAGCTGGAAGGAGCAGTGGAAGCCATCCATGAAAATCTTTTGTCTCTTAAGGGCAGGTAATGTATTTTCTTTGTTGGTCAACTGTAGTCGTTTTTTTTACCCACATTCCTTGGATTTTTCAAATTTTCGCTAAATTGTTATCCAGAGAGGCTGATATGTGGATTATGAGTGAAGCGGCAAATGCTCGGGTGGCATGTTTCAGTATCATTTCATTGGGAGTCTGCATTCTGGTATCGTTTGCACAGATCTTGTACTTAAAGAGATATTTCCAAAAGAAGAAGCTGATATAAGAGTTGTTTAATCTGTTTATATTATGTGTTATCAGATGAGAGGAAGATGGTAAATGTTTTTTATTTGTGTTGATTATAACTTTTCCGAAGGATAATTTTTGTAAAAGCATTCAGCTTTTACTGTTAGACGTGGTAAGCAAAATGTTAATGTTCAATTCTTTTAACATGGAATCTTGTAAATTGGTTTATTTTAGCTCATTATTGCTTAAGTGCCTTTTTTTCCTTCTGAAAGTGGTCATAAAATGCATTCATCCTTTGCATCTCTTGATATGTCATAAAACTATTGTATAACATTGTCATGCTGCTCTATATTGCATGTGTTATTTTACGGTATTTCTAAACAAGTTCCTAGTAACAAGCTTAAAGGTTTTCTTGTTGATGATATTAATAATGATGGTGACGATGTTGATGCTAGTGACAATATTGATCGTGACCTTGAAACAAAGCTAATTATGTTGTACACTTTTTTCCGATCGCAATTCGCCTATTGGGCATACTATCGGAAGTTCACACACGCTCTAATATTTTCTCTTATACGAAGGGTATTAGGATGATCGTCTTTTTCTGTAATAGAGGGAAACATAAGAGGCATTGGTTCAAAAGAAAACACCGTAATCCTTCTTTTTATATATATAGTGAAATTTTGCAATGGCATCAAGTGTACATAACTTTCTATTTTGTATTGTTAATTGCTCTTGCGAATACAGATTAATCATTTAAATCACGACAGATAGAAATGAGAATTAATTGGCTAACTTCATATAAATTATCAAACCAATTGCTCTCTAAACCCGGACAATGTCTATTCAGTTTTTTGTTTGGGAGCTCTTACGATGTTGTTGATTTGCTTGGTGGATCTTCTTCGGCTAACTCCATCTCGAGTGGAGCTTCGATTCTCCATTGACATGTTTTCTCGTATGACACATATTTGTGATCGGCTCTCGTTCTTAAAAGAAGATTGTTTCTCTTTCTGCGAACTTGCTCCTTAATTCCTCAGAAGCACGCTTCTTAGAGGGCTCCATGTACGTCTTTAGTGCTTGATTTCCCAACTTCAGAGTAAACAAAAGATAGGAAATGCACATTGTTTCTTCGTACTACATTCTAGGCATTTGATATGCAATGAACAACGATCGTCCTTAAATATTAAGAGTTTCCATCAGTTGAAAGTGTACCGAGTGAGGAAAATGTAAGTCGAATTTGAGAACAGAAAAAGTAGAACAAAAACCTGAAAATAATCTTTTTAGCATCTTCGTTTGATATGTTATGAACTCTTACGTCTAGTTTTTATAGGGTTAAAAGTTTGCAAAGGAAACTTAAATGCCATTATCCTCATTTAGAATTTGCACAACTAATTTCCCAAGTCAACATGGATTTTCCTCATATATTAAGCCCCTGCTTGGAGCCAAAAATGCATTTTTTTTGTTGATATGATGTAGAGTATGTGATTGAAAAAGAAGAAAAAATTATTGACGTAATGAAAAATATTATTTTATTAAAGTGTGTGATTGAAAATGAGTAGAAAAATAAGAATAAAAAAATAATGTGGTTCAAACATGGGCTCATTACTCGTTTCAAAAAATTTAATGATTTTATTTTTCCAAGGTTGACATTTCCCTTTGCCACGTTTTCCGATAAAAAAGTGAATAAACTAGAAAAAAAAGTTATGATATTTAATATTATTGGTGTTTACAATCGATCTAAGTGATAGCATTAATGTTATTAAATTCTAAGTTCAATTAAATGAATAATATAATTTTACTTTTAATTAAACCTACATAATGCCACATGGATGGGTGCTAAAGCACCAATCATTATTCTAGAAAAAAGATAAGCATGTCATTTATGCGTCCATATCCATTTGTTATTTTTCAATATGGTTATGTAACTAGAGATTGGGATTCTAATAAAAATATACTTTCTGTTAATTTTTAGCAGATAGTTACAGTCAAGCTTTGGGAAGTAGTCATATATAGAGCTGTCAATTGATTAGATTGGATTTTGACTCAAATTCAATAATTAATGGGAGATGAATTTAAGGCATCAATCCGATAATTCGATCAAGATCCGAATTCGATAATCCATTAATTAAATGAAACAAATATAAATATAGGTCAATTCGATCCGATAACAATCCGATCTAATTTGTTATAATAATATAATGTATTTTATATATTATCGCATAATTTATTATACATAATATTTTTCATTTTGAAACTTGTATTAAACTTTACACATAATTTTCAAATAATAAATAATTAGATGATAGTATAATATTGTTAATTGAAATATTTGGAGAGTTTTAAGTTTTTATTAATTAAGATAAGTTAAAAATAATTTAAAATATTGTTAATTAAAATATTTGGCCAATTTTAAATTTTTTATTAATTAAAATAAGATTAAAAATAATTAATTTATTTTATAAATTAAACAACAAAAGGGGTCAATAGTTGGAATTACTTACATTGTTCCCAACTTCCCACATCGGATACTTACTAGAATATCACACGATTTGCTATCTATAAATATGTGGGTCAAGAATTAGGTAAAAAACTTTCTGAGCCTTTTAAATTTAGTGCTTAGAAATTGACTAATATAATTTTTTTTTATTTTCCTAATTTTTTTTATCAGATATTCAATAACATAACAAATCGGATATACATTTAACAAACAAATATTCATTAGATAGGCCATTTGGCTCGTGTTTTTTCAAATTAATAAAATAAACTAAAAAATGAGTGAAAAATGAGCCAATTTAGGAGCTTAAGATGAGTTAGTTCATAGACCTAAGAATTGAAGTTTGACTCGATCCATGACTCATTTCTATAGGAGTTCGAACAGGGTTGAGTCGAACCCACAGGTAAGCAAAATGTTAATGTTCAATTCTCAACATTGAATCTCATAAATTGATTTATTTTAACTCGTCATTGGTCAAGTGCCCTTTTTTCCCTTCTAAAAGTGGTCATAAAATGCATTCATTCTTTGCATTTCTTAATATTTGTCATAAAACTATTGTATAACATTGTCGTGCTGCCCTATATAGCGTGTACCATTTTAAGGTATTTCTAAACAAGCCTAGAGGTTTTCTTGTTGTTGATATCAATATTGATGGTGATGATATGGATCATGACCTTGACACAGAGTTGAACTGTTAGATGCAATGATCAAAATATTAGTGTAATCGGAGGATTGCAGATGACCAGTGAAAAATGGTATGAACACACAATGTATGGAGCTAATTATTTTGTACACTTTTTCTCGATTGTGGTTCGCTTATTAGGCGTACTTTTAGAAGTTCGCACATGTATTAGGTCGTCTTAATATTTTCTCTTATATGAAGGGTAATCGGGTGATAGTCTTTTTCTGTAGTAGAGAGAAACACAGAGGCAAGAGATCAGAAAAAACACTATAATCTTTCTTTTTTATATATCTAGTGAAATTTTTCAACGGCATCTAGTGAACCTAATGATAAGTGCATTATTGTGCACTTATTCGGACCATATTATTAAGCTTTTTGTGTCGTTTTAGTATTAAATTTTACTTAACTTAGGTTAATTTTATCTTATTTCAGTTTTGGACCCGTTTCTAAGCAATTAAAAAGAAAGAAGGATCAATTGGCCAATGAATGAAAGTTTGTGGATTAATATGCATTTGAGTAAAAGTTGAAGTACTAAAATTGAAATAATTAGATGTGGAAGACCAAGATGGGAAAAGAATGAAGAATGGTTGCAAGGAAAATTCGCGAAATTTTTATAACTTGGCAGCCGCCCAGTTATATTGGTCGGGCGGCCGGCCGCTTGACTCTTAACTTCATTAACAGAAGCCAATTTTTATGCCTAGGCGACCGCCCTATTTTTTACTGGGCGCCAGACTAGGCTAAATTGGGGAAAAAATTCTAATTTCCTTATTTGATTCAAACTCTTATGGAAACAAATCTTGAAATGTCTTTTAAAGACTTGGGGCCGTCCAAAACTAAACATCATGCATTATAATATATTCTAAGAGATTTTGGAAGCATAGAAGGAGGCAAGAAACATGAAAATTGATTCCAAGACTCGAAGATTAAATTCAAACTTTATTTGGGCGATGTTGATTTTTCAGTTTTTCTTTTGTTTTCTTTCTCATAACATGTTAAACTAGTTTTCTTTGTGTTAGGAAAATGATGAACCATATAATATGAGTTTTAATATTTAATTTTATATCTTTGACATTAAAAACACGTTTTTGAATATTGAATGATTTATATGATTTTCTTTTCTTCACAATTATTGTGCACGGTAGTTGTGTGAATATGATGACTTATTTTGTGCATTCGAAAGAAAGAAAATAGGTTCGACATATATAAATTACCATATGTTCCGATAGGGAATAAAAATATATCGTTATACCTCATGTAAATCTTTAAGTGTTATAAAAAATCATGCATTTTTATATGTTCGCATTCATCATATATGAGAGTAAATCTAACATTATTCGAGAGAGATTATTAAATAAAATAGGAACATAGATTCGTCAAAATTCTATCGTGTTGTCAAAGTGCTGAACTAATGTTAAAAATGATTATTGCATGAAAATTCGGGATCCTAGTGCGTTTGTTATCTATTAAATACATCAATTTGCATTTAATTTAGTTAATTTACTCATAATTGCGTAAGTAGATTTATTTATTTATAATTTTGCCACAAACAAATATATCATGTTATTCTTATTTCGGTTAAAGTCGTGATAATTAAAATTGAACTAATCAATTTCCGTGGGACGATATTTGGACTCAAAATCCATTTTACTACTTGTTAACGAACCGTACACTTGCGGTTGTTTTAATTCGAAAGATATTTTCGTGAACACCTAACTTTCTATTTTGTATTGCTAATTGCTCTTTCAAATACAGATTAATCATTTAAATCATGACATATGGAAATGAGAATTAATTGGCTAACTTTGGGCGTTGATTTACTTGGGTTGTTCTTTGGCTATCTCCACCTCGAGTGGAGCTTTGATTCTCCATTGACGTGTTTTCTTGTATGACAGATATTTGCGATCTGCTTTCGTTCCTTAAGAAGAACATTTCTCTTTCTGTTAACTTGCTCCTTAATTCCTCAGATGCACGCTTCTTAGAGGGCTCCACGTACATCTTTAGTGCTAGATTTCCCAACTTCAGAGTATAAAGAAGTTAGGAAATGCTTAGCATTTCTTCGTACCACATTCTAGGCATTTGATATGCAATGAACAACGATCGTAACCCCTATATCTTAAGAGTTTCCATAAGTTGAAAGTGTGCTGAGTGAGGGAAATGAAAATCGAATTCGAGAGTAGAAAAAGTCGAACAAAAACCTGAAAATAAGCTCTTTAACATCTTTGTTTGATATGTTATGAACTCTCGTGTCTTGTTTTTATAGGCTTAAAAGTTTGCAAAGGAAACTTAAATGCCATTATCCTCATTTACAATTTGCACAACTAATTTCCCTAGTCAACATGGACTTTCCTAATATTAATTGATAACCATCAACTGTAATTGTGGAAAGAATAAAGCCAGATGTATATACTAGCTTGAAAAGGAGTTTGACACTCTCCCTACATGGAAAAAATTTGGTTAGTGATAGGATGGACATGTTTAAAATCAATGACGTAGATTCCTGCCACGTGGAAGAATGTTAAACTTAATGTAACCCATAATGTACACATGGCATGATTTTTGTTGACCCCAAAAAATGTAACACCAACGTGGCCAACAGATGTTAGGCCCACTCACATCAACGTAAGCAAATTTCGGAACGTTTCGACCAGTGAACCGGTGGGTGAAGAGGAACATGTGAACGCGGAAGATGCTTCACGACGGGAGACAAAAATGTTCGAGTACCGACTATAATGACTAAAGTGACCGCGCCAACAAACAATCACCAACCAATATATAAATAACATAATCTCCAAACTAACAATAATAGATCAAGCAAGAATGTATATTGAGAAGGCTTTTGTATATTATTTATCTTTATGTTCAAAGAACCATCCATTTTCATGTACAAAGTCTGCGTATTTCTATATTTTTGGTCGATGTGATAATCGTTGGATTATAATCACGTGGCTTTGTCCTCTTGAACAAAGCCTCACATCCATAAGTCTATCGTACATTAAGGGTGTATTTGAGTCACATTATTTTAGAAGAATGTATTTTGGAATAGTAAATTAATAGAGAATGTGTGGTTGGAAAAGAAAGAAAAGTTATTGATGTGATAAAAATATTATTTTATTGAAAAATGTGTGGTTGAAAATAAGTAGAATAATGAGAATGAAAAAAGGGCTAAATGCATTGACAATGGATCAACAGTCTTATATAATAGGTTGACACATCGACATTCTTTATTACAGACGACATATTAATCATTCATAAACAATGTACGAAAATCTAGCCAGAAACAGCTTCAGCTTCAAGGACCTCAGATGAACTAAGGGCTTCAGCTTGAGAAGGCTTCGTGTTGGCGGTCTTAGACGCGAAGAGCCTTGACCAGGAGCTTCGGCGTACTGCTTCGACCATTCATGCGGTGCTTCGGCTCAATAGTTTCAGCCTTCATTTGATCCCTTTACATTTGATCAGTTGACTCTTTGTTGACTTTTCTTTTCACGTGAATTATTACGTGACGTTTTGACTTGAGTTTAGGTGGCGAGACATAACAATTTTTTTGGAAAATAGTGATACTCATGAAATCCCATAGGTTAATTACTAGTTTTAAAGAATTTAGTGATTTTACTTTTCCAAGATTGATTTATCCATTTACAATTTGCACAACTAATTTCTCTAGTCAACATGGATTTTCCTAATATTAATTGATAACCATCAACTGTAATTGTGGAAAGAATAAAGCTAGATGTATATACTAGCTTGAAAAGGAGTTTGACACTCTCCCTACATGGAAAATTTTTTGTTAGTGATAGGATGGACATGTTTAAAATCAATGACGTAGATTCCTGCCACGTGGAAGAATGTTAAACTTAATTTAACCCATAATGTACACATAGCATGATTTTTGTTGACCCCAAAAAATGTAACACCAATGTGGCCAACAGATGTCAGGCCCACTCACGTCAACCTAAGCAAATTTCGGAACGTTTCGACCAGTGAACTGGTGGGTGAAGAGGAACATGTGAACGCGGAAGATACTTCACGACGAGGGACAAAAATGTTCAAGTACCGACGATAATGACTAAAGTGATCGCGCTAACAAACAATCACCAATCAATATATAATAACATAATCTCCAAACTAACAATAATAGATCAAGCAAGAATGTATGTTGAGAAGGCTTTCGTATATTATTTATCTTTATGTTCAAAGAACCATCCATTTTCATGTACAAAGTCTGCGTATTTCTATATTTTTGGTCGATGTGATAACTGTTGGATTAGAATCACGTGGTTTTGTCCTCTTGAACAAAGCCTCACATCCATAAGTCTATCATACATTAAGGGTGTGTTTGAGTCACATTATTTTGGAAGAATGTATTTTGAAATAGTAGATTGATAGAGAATGTGTGGTTAGAAAAGAAAGAAAAGTTATTGATGTGATGAAAAATATTATTTTATTGAAAAATGTGTGGTTGAAAATGAGTAGAATAATGAGAATGAAAAAAGGGCTAAATGCATTAACAATGGATCAGCCGTCTTATATTCGACATTCTTTATTACAGACGCCATATTAATCATTCATAAAGAATGTACGAAAATCTAGCCAGAAACAGCTTCAGCTTTAGGGACCTCGGATGAACTAAGGGCTTCAGCTTGAGAAGGCTTCGTGTTGGCGGTCTTTGACGCGAAGAGCCTTGACCAGGAGCTTCGACATACTGCTTCGACCATTCATGCGGAGCTTCGGCTCAATAGTTTCAGCCTTCATTTGATCCCTTTACATTTGACCAATCGACTCTTTGTTGACTTTTCTTTTCACGTGAATTGTTACGTGACGTTTTGACTTGAGTTTCGGTGACGAGACATAACAATTTTTATGGAAAATAGTGATACTCATGAAATCCCATAGGTTAATTACTAGTTTTAAAGAATTTAATGATTTTACTTTTCCAAGATTGATTTATCCGCTTACCATGTTTTCCGAGAAAAAGTGAATAAACTAAAATAGCAAAACTAAACTAGAAAAAAAAAAAAAACAAAAACAAAAAGACAAGCATATCATTTATGCCTCCATATCCATTTGTTATTTTTCAAAAAAATAATGCTATTTAACCGCACTGAAATTATAATCTCAGTCTATGTGCTGGTAGATAATAGACTAAATGGCTATGTAACTAGATATTGGGATTAGATTAAAAAATATATTTTTTGTTAATATTTAACAGATGGTTATAGTGTAGCTACTGGATTTAATCATTCACGAAAAGTAAGAAATTCAAGTACTTTGACCAATTCAAGGTGAAAAAATGGGGTTGCACCTTCAGCAAAACTTGGATAAAGTTGAGTCAAAAGTTCTCAAATCAAGATAAATTCATGAGAAAGCGATATCTCTTTAGAATCTAATTCTGTTTGAGTAGTAATTATATATAATCAAATTATAAATAATTAAAAATGAGTAGTAAATAAGAGGGTATTACTTGTGGAAATAGCCAAACCTGAGTCTAGGTAGACGAAGTGATTCCTTAAGCCCGAACTCAGTGGGGGACACAAAAATTTGGAATCTCATAAAATAAAATTTTAATTGATAGAATAATATATATATGAAAAAAACCTCTTAGTGGTAAAGTTTCTAGTTTCCTTTATGGAAGGACATAAGTTGACGATTGGTTAAATCCATTCATGTTGGCTAGGCCCTTGGCTGGTGTGAACATGAGGTAGGACTAGTTTGACAAAACTTTTGAAAAGTGAAAATGTAATATTACGTGTTTGCCTTTATATGATTATTGTTTATAATGATAATTTTCTCCCTTATATTCTATTTTAACTGATAAGTTTAATGTTGTTGTAACTAATTATATTTTTACAGCATGATGCACCTTGGACGCCCTATAAGATCTAGTGTCTATTAAAGTTAATTTTAATAAGATGAAACAAACTCTAAATTAAATTATAGATATATTTAATTTATTATATGTTTTCCACTAATTAAATTTTATTTCACTTAATTGACTTGATAATTAGATACCAATTAAATTATTTAGTACACTAATTAAGTCAAATGATGGGCATTTAGTTACCTAATTGGAAGCAATGTTACCCATAATTGATGCTTTAAAATTTGAATTAAAGATTCTTATGCACTTTTTAAAGGGAATAGAATCACTATTTACTCATTCATACCAAAATTAACGTGAAGGTTGAAGCCTCATATGTTACCTATATTCTTCTTTTCCTTCATCTTCTTTATTTTGGGATTCCAACACAGGAGGTATTATGATTTTTTTTCTTTCTATTTTGTTATTATCTTATAATCAAACTATCTTAATGCCTTTGCAATATATGGTTGAATCATTGAACTAATTGGTCATTCCATTTTCTGTAAAGCATACATAGGTACTGTGTATATATGCATATATTTCATTATGGATCATGCTACAATAACATTCTAGTTGACATAATGGATAACAAAATTTGATAAAAAGACATAAATATCATTCATCTTATTCTTTTGCTCACTTAAAGTTCTCTATTCCTAATATGAGATAATTTTGGTTTATTTCTCCTAATAAATAAAAAAGTGAATTATGCTCATTTTTATCAATATATCTTTTATCAAAAAAATTATTTAATGTTCTAATTTTATTTTCTAATTTATTAATTTCTCTATTAATTCTAACTATATTTTCTGTCTAATATAAAGGTACAGATATATTTCTACTATTTTTCAGAAAATAATCAAGCACAGTATAAAATGATTTAATTTCTTCTCTTTTTCTTTCGCAGTTGATTTCTAAACTCTGAATCAAATTTACTAAAATTCCGTAAATTGCAGGAATGCAAATTTTAATACAAGTAATTGCCATAAATAAGAAAGATCTTACAATATTGAAGCATGAGGTAAATGTAGAGTAATATCAATGAGATTTCTCTTAAGCTTGCATCCATATATTAGTATACTCAGATTTAAGTGATCGGTGTTATTTGAATTTAAGAAAGTGGGTTATGGTCCAGCACAACTTCCGCACACTTATTGATTTTCTCTTTGACTCTTTTGCATATCTCACAATGGATTACACGGAATCACAATTTTCCTTTCAACTCCTAGTTAAAACATCACCTTGAATGGTAACATGGTTCTCATGACTTTCTCTAACAACGTTTAAAATGCCTACACACGGCAATATGGCAATAAGATACTTGTACTAACCCTCAAGGTTTTCACCGTTAGAGTATAAGTAAGATAAGAGCTTTTGAGAAACTAATAAGAATAAGAAGATAGTATCTTCAAACAACTTTAATTTCATAAACACATCACACTAATATCTCTTACATAAGAGTATACATACATACTTCAGCTACACTTTTGGTACTTTCTTTAAGAAAATTAGCACTCTGTAAGATATTGTGTATCTTACTGTGGCCTAAAGTTCTTTTGTCTTAACATGGAAAATAATTGGGGTAAACCCACAGTTTTTTTATAAAAAATAATTCTGATAAAGTAGTGATAAAGTGGTCCTTTTTACTTTTCCATATGTGACTCAAACCACTCATCCGAGAATTTCGATGTATCTAGAGAGATTGGTGAGATGTCGCCTTCAGTGCAACAGTATTCGCACTTATGATTCGGATAACGCCAAAACTGTTTGCGCAGCTCATCTTTTGTTTTCTGTGTTCCACTGACTTGTCCTTCAAAAATATGATCGCACCATGTGTTAAGATAGTGTCAATCTTCTTATTTAGTGGGTACTACAACTTTACTGTAAATCATGTGATCTCGTGACTCGTACACCCATATATTTTATTTTTCTTCGATAACCTTTTGAATATGCTCGAATTGCTCCTTATATCCCTTGGCTCTACGGAATGCTATCATATTGATGACGTCTTCTGGTGTAGTTTCATGGACTTTACTCTTCTCATGCTGAAAATGCTTAGAAGTAGTGGTTATTCTTATGACATGGCTTATTGGAAGCAACTTATCTTCTTCATTATCCCATTCAGAACTTGCAAAGAAAATCTAATATAGATGTTCTTGTGTTCAAGAACTTGACAATATCGTTCACTAGCTCTAACCACATCCTTTGGTAGCATAGAGATTTCTTTTAATGATTCTAATGGGTAAATACATATTATATTTTCCATTCCATAAAGAGTACGAACCCAATAGGCTGGGGCTCCTGGATATAAATTAACTTTGTTATAAGTTCCATATTTTAAAGTTTTCATCCATCCTTCTACACTGGTGAACCAGCAGCAGACAAGATTGAACAATACATATGCCAGAATAAAATTGGTTTTACTTTTTATGTCCATAACGCCAAGGGTGTTACAGACTTTGATAATATTTGAGCGATTAAACTCTGATATAGAGATACTATCATTTGTAAGTTTTTTCTCCTACGAGGAAGACAAAGTAGTATTTTCTTTGATTGAAAACTTATGAAACTTTAATACTTCTTGTACAATATTGGCTTTAGAGCCTTCAGATTTATTGGCATTAGGGCCTTCAAATAGTATAGACTTGTTGGCTTTCTCAGATATTGGCTTGGTAGCAGTCATTTCCATCAGTGTTGTCTTGGATTCCATCGCAGCTATCTTTACATTCATCTCGAACTTCAATGTTTCGAGTTCCTTCTTGATTTGCTCAATTCCTGGTTTAAAAAATTTGAAATAAAATTGTCTTTTCCTTTAA
>CAIGRB010164047.1:0-26256 GCA_903798255.1 Fraxinus quadrangulata
ATTATTATCAAGAATGGTGGTAGGCTTTTTGGGACAAAGACGGTTCAGAGTAAATGATGGTATCGAAATGAATTTAAGCCATGGTGTGTCAACCAATAGTGCAGCATTCATTAATTTCAGCTTCAAAATAGAGTAGGGTTTGGTGAAGTTCTTGCTCACCAAACGCCAACAAAAGTAGTTGATTCCGTATGGTGGATGGCTCCATTTTTTATTTACAACTATAAATAGTACTATATAATGAATGTACGTACGTATTCTGAAACTTGCCTTTAAGGAAGGGAATCATGGGATTTTCTGTAGTTGTCCAGTTTGAAAAATTGACAGCTTTGTAATGACCGCCCGCCTGCCCTTTGTGCTGTGCTACGACTTTTTCTGTACAAAAGACAATATAAGGGATTTATTTAACATGGATTATTCTTTGTGTACATAGGGAACACCATAATGGTGTCCATAATGGAAACATGGTGCCCCTTATTGAAGGGAGCGCGGGCGGTATAAGGGATTTATTTAACATGGATTATTCTTGGTGTATATAGTGGCACCATAATGGTGTCCATAATGGACACATGGTGCCCTCTCATTGAAGGGAGCGCGGGCGGGACCAAGCACAACCCATTTAACATTACTACAATATTGACTAATTTGTCTCAAGGATGAATATCGTAATGATATTTCTACCTTCTTCGAATATGCAGAGGATGGAAAAGCGTTTTCAGATGATGTAGCAGTTGATCCAGAAGGTAATGCATACGTGACCGATGCAAAAGGAAGCAAGATTTGGAAGGTTGGATTGGACGGAAAATTCTTATACATCATAAATAACCCACTCTTCACTCCAAAAGAGTGGTACAATAACTTGGTCGGACTTAATGGAATCGTTCACCATCCAAATGGATACTTACTAGCGATTCACACATTTTCTGGGAATTTGTACAAGGTTGAAGTTAAAAAGGGTGATGAAGTGAAGTTGGTTAAGATAATTGAAGGTTCTTTGAAATTCGGGGATGGATTAGAGTTGTTATCTCCGACTAAGCTTGTAGTGGCTGGGAACCCTTCAAAATTGGTCGAGAGCTCAGATGATTGGGAGAGTGGCTGTGTTGTGGCCAAGTTTAAAGGTGCCACTCATCGTTTAGTTACTGCAGCAACAGTGAAGGATGGGAAGGTGTACCTAAACCACATTTTT
Organism: Fraxinus quadrangulata; assembly: GCA_903798255.1. Taxonomy (NCBI): domain Eukaryota; kingdom Viridiplantae; phylum Streptophyta; class Magnoliopsida; order Lamiales; family Oleaceae; genus Fraxinus; species Fraxinus quadrangulata. The sequence continues at coordinate 1,184 of CAIGRB010164047.1, forward strand.
GGTTTAGGGTATCCTAAGAGAAAGCATGTGCTTGTTGAGGCCGATTTTTCTTCATGAAACAAGATGCAGTTTAATTTGCAGGGAGTGATTAATTAAATTTCATGTTATGTTCTTTTTCTTTTCTCTCTCTTTCCGTTTTTCTTTTTCTTAGTGGGGGTGGGGGTGGTTTTCATACTGTATTTTCGCCTTTTCACGCTTTTCCAGCATCTACACAAATATGAGTGCAAAAATAGTATGGTGCCTTTATCCAATGTAGGCCAAACTCTTATTTTTGATATTTGTAATGGATGGAGTTTTCCATCTATTTTTGTATGAACAATCGTTTCTCTTGACGAGACCGACATAATACATAAATGAAAGATACATGAAAATAAATAAATATTTTCAAATACAAATGACTTAATCACGAAGCTCATATATGTGGTCCTAACCGAGATTGTGAGAAATTGCCTAAAACAACAAACAACCATGTCGATGGTACCTCATCAAGATTGGTGCTTCTTAGCTCGGCCATGAGGAACTGGTGAACCATCTCTCTTTGAACCCTCAGGTTTCCGTGCCCATGGGGGTGCTTCATCAGGACCATAGCGATAATCGTAGAAGAGTTCTTTTCCAGCTTCGATATGCTCATTGGCAAAAATGCCAACACGATGATCACCAGCCACCGACATTACCTGCACAAACTGTCTTATATCAGCTCAATTAAAACATAGAAACTGCCGTTAAAGATCATTGAAAGATGAATACCTTTGCATAACAGTTTGGGGTGGATGAGTGATTTGCAAATTTCAGTTTGTCGCCATTGCGGCAGGCATCAAGGACATACTGCACATGAAACACAGCCATGAGATCTCTGTTTTGGTTTTACTTAATGCAGTAATGAGAGAAGAAATGACATGAAATTGCAAACACTAAATAAAAAACACGCATTGGGATACAAGGGATAATCTCAGATAATAGAATATCCTTATACGAGAGACTTGCCTGATCATTCAGGTCAAAAAGGAATGATGAATTTGCACGATCATAGATTTTTCCTCGTTTATCTGCTTCCTGATGAGAAATCAATTCACCAGTATACTCTCCCAGGTAATCATTTTTATTGACAGAGCTCTGCTAATACATGTCAAATGGACCATGAAATCTTCACAAGCAACCAACAATAGGATAGAAAAGCGCACTTCCTTCATACCTTTAAAAATGCTCCCCAACCAGCAACATTAGACTTTGCCAAGAGGATCTGATCCAAAGAGGATTAGACAACCAAATTTGTAAAAATCAAATGAAGAGATATAGACAAGTAAAAGATTCAAAAAATTTACCTTTTGCTGCTGCCTGAGAAGGAGCCTCATATTGCCACACTGACCTTCTCCTCTCCTTGGTGGTTTACCTAGTGAACCATCACCACAGCTGCAAGAGAAGTTGAAAATTTTCTGGAAGGCACTCATTGACAAATAACATCAACCACGGTAATTTTTTTTTTCTTTTTTTCAATAGATGACCCACTACAGTACATTTGAACCCTAATACAGGGTCAAATTGGTCACAGAGTATTTCTAGTATATGCAACAGATGCACATCCCAAAACCAACTATGCTTTTTCTTTCCTTTTCAATTATAGGCAGGTCTTTAGTTTTATATTGGCACTGCTAAAGGTGGAAAAAAATTATTCCTGTGATAAAATGGCAGTGTCCCAGTGATTAAAAAGTAAAAGAACTACTAATGCAATCGTCAGAGTGAAGATGCCTATAAGATCAGCATTTTAAGGTGAAAAAAACTGATTCCCAAAATTAATTAGCCTCAAAAATTATTTAAGTAATATTTATAGGTTGCTAAATGAGAATTCCGTACCCAACCCAGCAATTTCGGCAAACATCTGGGTCGCATTCACGTCCAGCAGCATAACAAGGGCATTGTCGGCTTCTGCACTGACTCTTAGCACAATGGCATCCTCTGAAACGATTTTTGCAGCTTTTTGAGCACCTGGAGAAATTGAACAGCTACAGATTAACATCTTATTTGATTCAGCCTCATGTTGCAAGTGAAAATCTACATCTAGCGTTAATGATCCTACAACTGAAACTACTTATCTTTTTCTAACATCTCGCTGCTTCTTGTACATATTTTATGTACTTGGAAGAACTAGAGAAACTAAATAAATTTTACAGTGTTGTGCTGTAAAACATGAACTTAAGCCAATTTAAGTCTTACCTCAAAAATTACCTAATGCATCTATTTTTCAGTGCTATGTTCCGAGCTAAAAGTGTGTTAAGCAAACATTCAATCTGTAGTGAGTTGCAATAAACTTGATGAACAAGAAGCAGATTACAAGAACTATAAATTTGCAGTCGGCTACATGGATCCTTTTGTCATTTCATTGTTTCGTTGCTACATCTGGATTGCACCTAGACACTTTGTAACCTCTCTCTCTCTATTTTAATCTGTTATACTAAGATCACATCAGTCTTGTGCATGTGATTTCTTTAAGCCTACACAAAGACATGCCCCCAACCACCCAAGTTCGACATTCCCTTAATTTATCCTCAATTTGTTTGAGCAACCAGCAGACTCCTAGCACAGAATGCAGCCAACAAAATTAACCCTGATTTGATCAGTAGTTCGGATTGCATATGGTATTAGTTTATCAATCATAAATGTTTACAAATCAATCCTTATTAAATGGGAAGTCAAAGGTTGATTCTTAGCTGATTTTTTTAATTAAGGCAGGTCATATAATTTAGGCTGATTTTGTGAATATCCCATAATTTTAGGGTATAGTTTAGGAAGTTAATTTTCTCCTTTTTGAAGAATACGAACAGCCATATAATTATATAGATTGATGACATTGTAATTCAACAACAATAATACACATACAACTTTATGATATCAGACTAGGCAAACGTCTATCAATTAAGATGGAATTGGATTAAATGATTTCATTGACATCGTTATTCTCTTTAAATAGAAATTCACCAGTAATTACCTTCCTATTACAATGCTAATTTACAACAATTATCTATAGTCTAGGCTAGATATTAGGGAAAGTTTATATTGTCTATATGTATAATACAATCATGCCCATATTCTATCTTGATTGACATCCCCAAAATTGATGCTGAGAGATCAAGAAGTATCAATTTGCCTACAAAGAATCGATAGCACTAACTTGTCATGGCTTTTGTAAACACGTAAGCAATTTAAAGATCAATGGAAACATGAGGGAGAGAAATAATAAGTGTGTCCAGATCTTCCCGAATAGAGTGACAATCTACCTCAATATGCTTTGTACGTTCATGAAATACAGTATTGTTAGCAATCTGAATAGCACTAGTGTTATCAGCATGGAGAGGAGTAGGAGTAGGATCATTTTAATAAAAGCCAAGCTCAGCTGAAAGTCCACGAAGCCATACAATCTCTAAACAAGCAGCAGACATGGCACAAGATTTAGAAATCCAAGCTTGTTTCTTGCTCTTCCAAGAGATCAAAGAATCACCAAGGAACATCAACACCCAGTAACAGATCGTCGAGTATCAGGACATCCAGCCTAATCCGCATCACTATAGGCAACACGATGAAGATGAGTACCATGTAGGAAGAATAACCTACGGTCAAGAGACCCTCGAAGGTATTGAACAATACGGCAAACATCAGCCAAATGTAGATGTCGTGGAGCCTGCATGAATAGGCTAACTTGCTGGACGGCGAAAGAAATGTCTGGACGAGTAATCGTCAAATAATTTAAACTACCCACCAACTGGTGATACAAAGTAGAATCAGACAGCAAATCACCCTCATCATGAAGATATTACGTATTTACTTCTAGCGGATATCTATAGAAGAAGTATCCTGAAAGCTGGCTAAAGTAATCAAGTCATGTCATGTGTGTACTTATGTTGATTTAAAATTATACTAGAATGATCTAAACGAACTTCCAACCCCAAGAAATACGTGAGAAGACCAAGATCCTTCATATGAAAGGAAGCTTGAAGATGTTGCTGCAGACGAGTGATTAAATATGAATTTGTCCCAATAATGACAATAGGTGAACGATGCCAACGGAGCAAAGAAACAAAGATAAATCATATTGGTTTTGCTCAAAGGAAAACTGAAGCAATGTAGATCGAAACTTTTCAAACCAAGCTCGAGGAGTTTGTTTCAGTCCATATAGTGATCACTTTAATTGCAACCCAGGTGGCAGTGCCATGTAAATATACTCTTTGAGATCACAATGAAGAAATGCATTTTTAACATCTATTTGATGAAGTGGTCATTCTTGAGATGATGCAATAGAAATAATAGTACGTACCGTAGTTATCTTGGCAATCGGAGCAAATATCTCCTCATAGTCTACCTTATATTCTTGTCTATTGCCAAGAGCAACTAAGCGTGCCTTATAGCGGTCTAACGTGCCTTATTACGTAGTTTGATCGAGTAAACCCACTTACCACCAATTCCTTTTAACATTTGGCGGACAAGAAACAATATCCCGTCTGTGATTCTCCTGAAGGGCCCGAAGTTCATCTGCCATCGCCTCACGCCAACACTCATATTTCACAGCCTTTGACTAGCAAGAGGGAATCGGAACAGATGATAAAGTAGAACGACAAAGAGCGGTATCAGAATCTGGACTATCAAGTGAATGAACATCTTGAACAGGCTCAGATGACATATTAGATTCAGGAAAGGGCGAAGGTAGCCTCCGTCGTTATACAGAAATCCAAGTTTGAAGCGCTCATGAGCATGAGTCAAGTCATCAAAATGATGAAGAACATTAATGTCAGGTAAAGATGTAACATGAATAGAAAAGAAAGATCGATTCTCAAAAAAAATCGCATGATAAGAAATAAGAAATCTATTAGAGGAAGGGTCATCATAGACATAACCTTTATGTTAAAAACTATATCCCATAAAAACGTATTTAACAGAATGAGCAGAAAGTTTATGACGCTCATGAGGTGGCAAATGGACAAAACAAACGCAACCAAAGGTATGCATATCACAGTAGTTAGGATGCTGATTATATAAACGAAAATAGGGAATGTCAAAATTTAACACACTAGAAGGCAATCTATTAATTAAATAAACAACAGTGCATAAGGCTTCTACCCAAAATTTAGAAGGAACCGAAGATTCAAGCAATAAAGTACAGGCTACATCTAATAGATGGCGATTTTTACATTCGGCTGAGGTGTATAAAGACAACAACGCTAAGAAATAATGCCTTTAGTATGGAAAAAGCATTAAATTCATGGGACATATATTCGTCACCTGAATCATATCGTAAAACCTTGATGCTAGATGAAAATTGAGTTTCAACGTATGCCCAAATTGTTGGAAGACAGAAAACGCCTCAAATTTATATCGAAGAAAATAAATCCAAGTGTACTTACTATAATCGTCAATAAACGTGACAGTATTTATAGTGAGCATGAGAGATAACGGGAGAGATCCCAGTGTGAATCGAATCAAAGCAATGCTCAGAATGACTACCATGAGATGGAAATGAGAGAGACTTACTTTTACCCAATTTACAAGCGGAGCAATCAAAAGAAATGGAAGAAATTTTATTTTTATTTCCCAGCATACCAGAATTTAACAAATGAGATAAAACAACAGAGTTAGGATGATCCAAATATTTATGTTATATTTCACTCTTATTGTTTACAATGCAAAATAAAGACATAAAACTCGAAATGGAAAAGTGCAGAGGAAACAAACATCTAACTTTAGGCCCTTTCGTAAGTATCATCCCCGACACCTGATCCTACACAAGACAACTATCACGAGAAAATTGAACATTATAGTTATTATCAACTACTATCCAACCGAGATAAGACTAGTAGAAAGTTCAGGAGATATAAACATATCTTTAAATGAAGAATTAATGTCTCCAACTGCTTGAATATGTAACTCATTACCATAGCAATGTGAATTTGGGATGAGCTATGATATTTTCGAACATCGCGAAGAATGTCGATGAACTAGTCATATGATTAGATGCACCAGAATCAACTAGTTAAGATGAACCGGATGAATTACCATTGGTGGAGGAAGATGTGGAACCAACTGTAGCTTCATAGGCAATAGGCCGGCAATTTTGAGGACGAGTAGGACATTCTTTGATGATATGTCCCGGTTTCTTGCAGTAGTTGCAAGTCTTCTTGACACAATGAGCAACAATATGTCCATATTCTTTACACCTGAAGCGCTGAACTTTCCTCATGTCTTATCTATTCCCTTTCCTCAAGTATTCTTGCTGGAAAGTGGTTTGCGTGGCAAGACGTTCTTCACAAAGTAATTCTCTAAAGCACACATCCAACGAAGGCGAAGGATCACGATTCATCAAATTTGAACAAGTGCCCTCAAATTCAGCCCATAATTTCAATTAAATTGATTTCTTTTACTTTGTTTGTGACCCTCTAAATAACAGAGGGATATTCTTCTAGTACCGAAGCATAAACCAAATCAGTAAATTCTGCCTATAAGTTCTGAAACCTAGAAAAATAATCCTGAATAGAGAGATCGCCTTGAGTATAACTGGCGATATCACATTCCAACTAAAAGTGTACAGTAGTGTTGTCCAGATTGTACACATTTAAATACTCCCATATAAATTTAGCAGTCTTGTACGGCATCAGATTAAGAACAATTTGCTGATCAATAGATCCTAAAATCTACATCATCACTCTTAACATCTTTGATTTTCCATTGAGCTAATTTTGGAATTTCAGTAGGAGTTGGGTCACTTCCATCTATATGACCCCATAACTCTTTTCCCATAACAAACAAGTAAAATTGAAATTCCCAGACCGAATAATTCTTACCCATGAATTTCATACCAAAGGAATCAGAATTACCAGTAACCATTGTAAAAGATCAAGTCTATTAATAGTAATAGAATCCAAACTCAATAGAGAAAGCCCAATAACACAAATCCACACCCGTAAAAAAATAGGTCCAATATTAAGAGCCCAACAAAATAGTAGCAATTCAATTAGAATTCTTTGAAGACCAAACCAAATCAATAAATTAAGCCCAAACCACATATAAAGATACCTATGGCCCAATCTCCAAAATCCCGCACCTGCTCCACTCGTTTGCTACAGCCCACGCAGAATAATCGATGGCAGGTAAAGCCAAATTATTCCAAAATTCGACAGCAAGGAGAAGACGGCCGCGATGTAGGTGTCAACTACGACCTTCAACCGCAAGACCAATCAACGCCGACCAGAACCAATATGGTACGAGACCACCATAGCAATGGCAGAAACCGAAGATGGTGCCAAAATCACTGCACTGAGAGAGTCGGAAATTTCTAACGACAAGAGCCCAATGATTGGTGCACTCCGATAGCCCTAATCGAACCTAAAGGCCGACATTACCTATGAATTCTCTATCCACTGGAAGGAAAGATAGACGTACCGACAGCCAGGAAGAATCACTCAACCTGACCAAAGTTGGTTCCCGAAACAATAAGACTCGATCCCACAAGATTCAGAATTGTGGCTCTAATACCATGTCGATTAAGATAGAATTGGATTGAATGATTTCATTGATAGTGTTATTCTAATAGAGATTCACCGGTAATTACCATCCTATTACAATGCTAATTTATAGCAATTATCTATAGTCTAGGCTAGATATCATGGAAAGTTTATATTGTTTATATATATATATAAAATACAATCATGCCATACAATTATGCCCATGTTTTGTCTTGATTGACAACATCCACGTGTTAGGCTCCAAAGGGAAGGGAAAAAATGGCCTCAACATGAGGGGGTGTGTTTAAAATATGCGTCTCTATCCAACAACTTAAGACTTATGTAGTTCAGCAATAATAAGTTCACTTCGTCACCTAGTTTAAACTGATGGACTTGAATAGCGATCGACTCAATGAACCAATCACTTTAGTAGAATTCAAGCATGATATCATTTATTTGGATTGATAATTGACCAAAGTAAACACGATATTATATTCTCTAAAGAATTGAACGAATAAATTAAATTTGGAATACCCGCAATATTTTTCACAGCAAGTTCCATTTTGTTGACAGGGGCACTCCTTTCCACACATAGACTGGCATCCACAAGGAGTATATTGCTTATACGGCTGGTCTTTCCCATCTGCAATTCTTCTCCAGAGTGATGGGTGGCCAGCAGACTTCCAAGAAGGCTTAAGCTTCCGCATTCTTCCCCTTTTACGATATATTCTTGGCCTTACTGGCATCTCTGACGCCTAATACATCCAAATAGAACTCGATAAATGGGAGTGAGATGAGCAATTGGTGTTGCCAACTTGGTGCATACAGATTCACAAAAATTAATTTCAAAGAAAAGTGATGGTGGGTGGAAGTTTCTTTCTTTTTCTTGACTAGGAAGAAACTTCTCACAATATGGGAAACAGGCATACAAAGGTTATAGGACAAAAAATAACAGTGTCATTTTAATGAAATGAACTCTTCCACCAATTCTTAATAGCAGAGGTAGAAACTTGCTCCAGAAATTCTGTAAGTTCTTAATTTTGTATACAAATTTACTAAGACAGGACCTGTGGAAATGCATCTAAAATGAAGTTAATTTTAAATTGAATTCGTATATTCCTGATCATATCAAAGAAAATCCACAAAACAGGTTACTTCTGTAAAGTTAATTTAAAAGGGTTGAGCCCGATATAAAATATATGCTAAGAACATAATGAATGTTGTCGAACTTTGATTATATGTATTGGAAAGTAACTTTGTGCTGAAGAATGTTAAAACTAATATAGCTCCGAAAGTTGAAAATGTCAATTTATAGAATATGAGAAATCTTGAGCTGTTTTAATGAACATCAATTGTATCAGTCAGGATTTCAGCTTCCGGGAAATTGGGAATAGCTTGACTCATGCACTTGCCTTTGGGGAAGGATGAGAAGAGAGAAAAACTAACCGTATCCATGTCAGTTTTTCCAACATCTTCTAATAGTGGGTTCAGCGCAGAAGAAGATCCACGAGAAATTATTGCTCCATCACTGCGCATATAATTGGCTACTTCTAAGCAAGTCTTCAAGCCAGGTAGCAAGTTCCTTGCTATGAGGCAACTGCAAAACATGAGGTGTCAATTAGTTAATGTGATGTATGACTACATTGTAATTGTAACTAACAGAGTGTGTGAATTTCTACCCTGTCCAGGCAAAAAAAAGGACTAGTGAAAAGAATGATTCATGATTTATATGGCCTTAGAAGCAGCAAGGTGACATTTGTACAATTCAGAGTCTCTTCCTAATTACTGCCAACTTGGTTGTTCGGCTGTTCTCCCCCCAACTCAACTGCATTCTAAACTTCGAGCTATTCTTTCTAGTATTTTGGTGTTTTAACTTAATACCTTCAATTAAGCATAATGCAATTCAGTCTTATCTGGACTAAAAGCACCAGGGTAATAATCATATGAAGAACAACAAAATAAGCAAGGTTGCATTCTATAATATACAGACATCCTCTCTTTTTGAAGGTTTTCCTGTTTATTGGTAAGGTAACGTGTGTGTTTCAAGTCATGTCTCTTCAAGTTGTCTTCAACCACTCTTGGGGAAATAAGAACTCACTGCCTAAGCAAGCTCATTAATTGGTGATCAGGAATTAAATCAGATTACATCCAATTGCATAGTGTACTAACATGACATGCTTCCACATAAATCTGTAAGCAATTTCAACAAAGTGGTAATACAAAGAAAAGCTAGAGAAAATAATAGATCCCCATACCTGTTTTTTCCAAAAATCTCAATCCCCTTTAAGTACAAGTCTTTCTCTACAGGTCTCCACTCACCATGTCTGTGAGAACATTTAGCTGAATCCTTCAAAGGCAATTCTTCAATGTCTTTTCCTTTATCTCTGGCAAAGTCCTTGACCTTAATCCCACTTATAGGGAGAGGAGGACAACATTCATCAGGATTGTGTTTATGTAAAATGTGAACTGCATCAGTGGTCGTCATCTGGCATTCATCTTCATTGGATTTAACCATTTCCACATCCTGGCCAACTGGATTTGGGTTAAGGTCCATAGAATTACGCGCTGCCAACTTCTGTTTGTTACTGGAAGAACTTAATAAGTCATCAGAAACAAGTTTTGAGGTTTTAGCCAACGAATTTGTAGGCTGTGATGTCCTCCACTCTCTTTGGAATTCTTGATGGTGTATTTGCAAGGGATCAATGTCTGAACTCGAGGGCAAGTCTCTTAACACGTTCAACTAAAAACACCAAAAAGGAAATTTTCCACACGGGGAAAACCATTGAGTTACCATAATTGACAACATGCAGATTAAATGTAGCCATCAAAACAATTAAATGAAGCATGATAATGGATTACCAATAAGTTCCTTAGCATAAATTTGGAGCTCTAAATATTATGTTCCTCCATGGACAACATGCTAAAATATTTTCAATCTTTAGTTTTTTATTAAATAAAAGCCTAGAAGAACTACATCTACTGGGTTTCTCCCAATGAATTATAGCTTTTAAGCTTAGCACAAACAATTATTTTATCATATTTCAGTCATAAGCTAACAATAATAGCAAAAGCCTGCTCCTGAAATGCACATAGTAAGGTTTAAATGACAGGCAACTGATTTAAATACTCTACATGGGGGGATATTCCTAGCATGGACTAGACACTAATTCCTACAAAAAGTAGTTATGATTGAACGGATGGTTACTAAAATTTTGGATCGTCCAATCCCGAACCACCCTCAAGAATTGAATATGAAACTTTCCTTTTCCTTTCAATTTCCAGAGCAAAAGATTTACGCAGATGTGTAAAACAACATGAGCTAAAGCTCTATGGATTAATATAAGTCATTTCATCTATTAACATCCAAAGTAGCCTCATTATTATTCCAGATGCTTTTGGAAAGCCATACCTGAAGGTAACACCGATCACTACAAGGTTTACCACCCTCTTGAGGATCAGATGTGTAGGACTGCTTTTCACTCTGTCAACCAAAAATTCTTTAAATAAACCGACAAACATCAGATATTCAAAAGAATCTGAATAAAGTTTTAGCTTACAGAAAAAATAAGAATTTGTGGACAGGGATGCAAGCCACACTTAAATTCCTGTTAGCAACAAAAAGAAACAGTCAATTTAGCGTGACTTGCAATTCATCAACCAAGGGATCATAAAAGTATCTTTCACAAAATGCAATTCATGTTACATACAACTACGTACCAAACAACGACGACAAAAATAAGAATCAAACGAATGTAGAGCAGCAGTAAGGCTTTTGTCCAGGAACTCAATATCTTCGGAGTTCTGTTTTTCTGCTATTTGATTTTCCTTTAGCGTGTTGCAGCGCTCCTGCATATCACGGGAATGAATTCATCTGAAGAATAAGGAAGATGACTGTAAACAATACATACAGAAACTGCAAATAACTAAAGATAAATTGTAAAATTCCCAAGGAAATAAATTATAAAAAATAAAAAATCACCCATAACCAAGAAAATGCTGTGCTTTAAAATGAAAATGTTTTTTTTTTTCTTTTAAATCTTCTCATTTTTGAATTTTTATATGAAGTAAATTTAATTACCTGGATCTCTATAGAGGTTCCGCCAACAAACTGGGTCAAGGTGTTGAGTACCTCATCACCTAGTCCATACTCCTGAAAAGCCATCCTACAAAATCAAAATTGCACCTTAAGCACTGATAAATAAGCAACATAAAAAAATTTAAAAAAAGTCCATATTTATTTCTCTTTTGATCTAGTAGCATCCCCAGTCTTAATTTTTTCATGGCCAAATGATCACTTCATTTTTATTGTTAGTGCACCAGGGATTTCACATTAGAGAACACAAACCTTAAGGACTCATGCAGTTGAACAATGTGTGTAACACACTAAACCCATTTATAATTAGCATTAAAGAATTTTCTCGTAATAATTTACAGCTTTTACCAACTCAGCATATTAATTAGGCAAACTCGGCATCTCTGTAACACGAACACTTTAACTAGAGTAGTGTGTCTGTTCCGACACATGTCGAATATTGACACTCCCCGGACACTCTACTATGATCATTTTTTCTTTATCAAAAATATTATATATTTTTTAACTCAAAGTTATTATTAAATAACACAGTACTCATTTAAAAATTTTAATAAGAAAAATTAATAAAAAGTATATAACTAAATTTATATTATATTAATAAGAATTTTAAATAATTTAATCAACTTGTCAACGATAAGTCATGTAGGTAGTTTTTTAAAAATTGCGTGTCAACGTGTCGGACACGTGTTCGTGTCAATACTTCATAGCTCGGCATAGTCGAACTATGCTAACTCGGCCAAACAGATTCGCCAACTATTTTCAATTCTAACACGTTTTTCTTCCTTTCTTTTAATTAATGATGCTAAATTAATTTTCTCAGACAAGCCATTCAAATCCTACAACTAAACATGCAAAGAAATATAATTCATGAGATCCTTGTTTCCAATAGATAAGGATGAGACACCATTTCCTAGATATAGAGATATATTCAAATGCTAGAAAGAAAGATAGAAATAAATGAGTTTCATATTAGTAAAACCATTTAGTGCATTTCCCATGAATTGGATTTCTAATTTCCATTACCTCAGGTTACAACGTGGGAGCATTACAGTCACTATAAAACTTTATCCAGAGAATCAATTTGAAATTCCACCCTAGGAGCTAGATTAGCATCTTAGACAAACTGACCTTAGAATACGGTCTTCTCCCTTAGAATATTCATGCTTCTCTTCCATTTCAGCACGATCTTCATCACTGTCACTACAGAGGAGAGCCTCACTACCATGTCGATCATAGTAAATCCGTCTCCTCCCAAACACTGATTGGTCATCAGCCATTTTCTGATTTCTGCTCTTTTTGAAGAAAACTTGAGAAAACAATTGCAAATAAAATCTTTATTTCAAGAAAGAAGAAAAATAAATTGCAAAAAGGTAAGGTGAAAACTCATTTTGATTTTAAGGGAAAATGAAGATGTAAATAGTATTATCAGCTAAAAAAAAAATCTAGTAAACGACTAAATCATTCATCAGCTTGACTCAGCAAGGAAAAATATAGTTATTAGAGATAATAACCCAGTTAATTCGGTCTGATATTGCAGGGCCAAATGATAAGTTATGAATTATAGTTTTGCATCATTAACTACTTCATATCTGATCCATCAGGAAACCTCTTCGGAGTTAGTCATGCTTATTAGTTATTACTAAAGAATTTTTCGAAGATTAGCTCTAAGGGCACAACTAATAGGACATAAAGCTGATGAAATTAAGACCTTAAAGTTTGTCAGAGACTCAGAGGTCCATTTCACAACAATTATGCTAGATGTACATTCTTGTGTACATCTAGCCTTACACTCCACCCTACGTGGCATAATCTAGACACGAAAGAGAAAGATTGTTGGGAAAATAAAAAGGGAAGATGGTGCCTTGTGGCAAAGTGTATGGGAAAATGTACACACAAGTGCAAATGTAGAATGGTTGATTTCACAATATGCCCAAGGAAGAAATTGCCATCTCAGACTTCTTTCAATTCTGCCCAGTTACTTGACTTTCTCAATGGTTAATCTGATAACTCATTATTCTTGAATGTTTTCATGCTTGTCCACACAAGAGCTTAGGTAGAAATATATTACCCACAAAAAAAATGTAATAAAGAAGATTAGCATCTGAAATAAATTAAATGGTTAATAATTGATTAGACATGAGAAACTACACGTGGATGACAATTAATCCATTCAATAATTATATCATTCAATCCAATCATGATCTCGAATCCTATATTTTGCACCAGCCAATTCTGTATATTATTATTCTATAATACATCATAAGCCCGCAAAGTGACTAATCATAAAAAGAAGAGAAAAATAAAATCGGCACATGCATGTTTTTCTTCCAACTCTTCAAATCTTTTAGTCTGATGCTTGGGAATCAATTAAGCAGGCAGAAGACTACTCCATCCATCCAAATGTATTTGCAACATTGATTTAACAGTCAAACTGACATTTTATCCAAATGCTATTACGTAGTTAAGTTCATATATCTTCTTCGAAGAGCATTGTGCAATACACATACCATTTGAAATTTTATAATACAAAATAATAACATAATATTAGTCAAATATTTGTTGGGTTCATGTCAAACTGTAGCAATGTTGCAAAAAGTATGGGACGGAAAGAGTAATATCAAGCGGAACAACTCATTACTTGCTGAAATTACATACTTGGTGGCTGGTGCCAGATTGTATCATGACCAAGATCAAGGTATTCCATATGCTCATACCCACATAATGCAGTCTTGTCACCTCACAATTTGATATATATAACATGATCCATGCATTATTTACGTCTCAAAATGATGTGAACAGAGTGCAGTGGCCATTACATTGTTTCTTGATATTAAGATTCATGTCATCCTAATCGTTCCTGTGATGCTCTATCAAGCAGTATTTATTTGCATATATAAAATAAACACTAAAACTAAATATTACTAATCCCCTAATATTAAACAAACGCCAAAACTAACTATTACGAATCCCCTTCCACTAGAGACCACCCTTCCCACACCCCCAAAAAAAGAAAAGCAACTTCGCTTTGTACAAAAAGTTGTACTATAAAAGAAAATATGACGATCGTTTACCTGTGTAAGAAAATCCAAGTAGTATAACGAGGAATCTTCTGAATTTTTGGAAGCTTGGCAGTTGCAGAAAATGGAAACTCTACAGTGTTCACATAATCTATATTTCCATCTCCGTGAACAAACCCACTAACTTTGAGAAGAGGATTGTCCATGCTCAAAGAAAGGGATTTACCCAAACTATTGTTCTTTGTAATGTTAACATCATTCCTTGATGCAGCCAATTTATCGAGCTCAGAAACATAAGCTTCAAGATTCTTTCTGTTTTTCTCAACTTTTTCCTAATAAAATAAGAAGGCAAGAACCATGAATGGTCACAGTAACATTATCAACAGATAAAAGAATATGTTGGGTAAGCTTAAAAAATGTAAATGCTGCTTTAAGATTTGAGAGACCATTTGGACCAAGACTTGTTTGTAAAACTAAAAAAATTACTGACGTTGAAAGTAAATTGATTATCTCTGACCGCATATTCAAAATAAGCAACTTATTTTCAACTTCGACCAATAAAAAATTATTTATTTTAGCCAACCATGTTCAAAATCATAAAAAAAGGGGTTTAAAATGCACATGAACAATATAAATTCTCCTAAGAAATCTGAACTTTAGACACTTCATGCCTATCAACATATTCGACTTCATGCCTATCAACATACTAGGCTCAAGGTTTAAGGAATAATCATAATTTTTAGCATGGCAGTAGAAATTGACCTAGGATATTCATAAGACCAATCCCATTAAATTGCAAAACAGATGTAAAGCCAGGAACTGATCCAAATTCATAAAGAAACAATAGTGAAACTCAGTGAAGCATTAAGAATGATTGATGTTAGAAAAATACGGGTCGTGGGCCGTCCATGTGAGATGACCCGACCAACAAGTTATTAAAAGGGTTGGAGGGAGTTTGAATTTGAACTTCAAACATACAACTCCCTACAACCACCATTAACTCCCACAAAACCTCCATTCATTATGGATTGGAAAATAGAGGGAAGAAGAGGACATGAAACATGAAGTGAAAATTCATATGAAATTTTACACCTAAATTGGAAAGTCCTTAAAATCATATTTTTGGCATGAAATCTTACAAAATTTGACACTTAAATTGTGGATAATAATCCCCTTTCATTGTGATCGGGATTAGGACCATTGGAGAGCAAGGAAATATTGATTTTAAAGTTTTGGAATGCAAGGTGATTCAACCATGAAAAGATTTTGGAATTCATCATTTCAAGTAAGTTTTTTGACCCGAAATTCATGTTAAAGAATCCTACGAATTCTAACATTGGTATCAGAGCCATAAAAGTTGTTTCCCTTGCATGTTATCTTGCTGTAAATGGAATTAATAAAAATGTATGTATGCCATTTTTGTTGAAGCTTGAATCATTGTTAATGGCATGTCATGAAATATACAACATGAATTTATGAAATTTTTACAACATATTTCTTATCTGATGTGGATCATATCTGCAAAGTTTGAAAATTTTTGGTTTTATAAATTTGGAGAAATCGAAACCTTAAATAAAATTGCAGAAAATTTAAATATTTACTGTCATCTGCTCGTTCATCTTTGTGCAGTAAGATTAGTATGGTTAGAAAGGTCTTTTCATAAGATTTCCAACCATATAAAGAACATAAATTTTGGACTTAAAATGAAGAAGTTATGAAGTTTTGGACGAAAATCTGATTTTTTTGTATTAAAATCGGTAAAATCCGAAACTTCATCACATGATAATTTCTTCCACACTGTGTTTCATGATTCCTTTTTGGTATGGATTGATAGATCTTCTCAATACCTTTCTAATGGTATAAAGAACATAATTTTTGGCATTGAATTGAAGAAGTTATTGCCTTCCGAAATTTTGACGGAAATCTGAAAAAAAAATGCAATTTTTCTTTAACAATGAACATTAATCCACGAAAAAAAGGGTAGAAACCTGAATTGTTGTCGTGGAGGTGAATGATTCCAAATTCATTTTGAGAAAATTGTATAGTGATCCTTAAATATTCAAAATGCAATTTTGAAAATTGCATGTTGGTCTCCACACTTTTGAATGTTGATTATTCCAAATGCAATTTGAAAAATTGCATGTTGCATATTTGTCCCTTAAATATTCCAAATGTAATTTTGAAAATTGCATGTTGGTCCCACACTTTTGAATGTTGATTATTCCAAATGCAATTTGAAAAATGCACGTTGTATGTTGGTCCCACAATTATTTTTTTGAAAGTTGATTATTCCAATAATAATTTCGAAAATTGCAACTGGATCCTTGAAATATTCTTGATTTTTATGTGTAATTAAAATTAATTTTCAGAAAATCAAAAATATTTATTTTATTTTATTATTGAAATAAATTATAAAAAAAGTATTAAAAATATTTTTTGGCTTGATTAAATTCTGAATTTTTTTTAAAAAATCAAGAATATTTGTTAAGTGGTATTTGCCTAGTGGGAGTTTTTTTTTTGAAGTGTTTCATTTTTTTTAAATGAAAAATACTCCGAAAGTATTTAAAATACCACGTTTTATATACATTCATGAGTTGTGTGGGCCTTGATTAGGTCATGTGATCCATTGTGACTTGTTTTTCAAACTTGTTCTGATCAGATATGGCTGAATATATGCACACTTTTAGCATCTTTAGAGGAAATACTAGAAAAATATGGGCTATAGAACTTGTTAAAATGTTCCATGCTTATCAATATAAGTAGATGGATCTAAAACATGATCTAATGTGGAATACGTGAATATTTTGACAAATAAGTTTTTTTTGGTGATAAGCAGAATATGAGAACTCTGATGTCAATTCCTATTTGTTAGGACTATGTTGCAACAGAGATTTAAATGAGATTCAGGATTTGTAAAATAAAACTAAAACTTAAATGATGTTAGTTTTATTTTTGGAAGAATTAATTTGTGATATCATGATATATGTCATAATTGGATAAACCTGTATATTTATGCTTTTATATTTCATATTATGAAATTATCATATTGAATACATGATATCCGTTAATTCATGTATTGTTATAAATGTTGAGATCAGTAGAATTAGTGAAATTCTTACTTAGACCTATTGATTGTCAGTTGAGTTATAGTTCGGTGATTGGATTTAAAGAAAATCTCGCCTATAACTATTTGATTCACCAACTGAGTGGGAGTTCTCAAGTTGGAAGAATTAATGTAATTCTCACTTAGAACCTATGGAATTTTGTATTATGAAATTAAGTTTATGATAGTGAAATAATATGATTGCGGACGATAATTGGGAACATAATGAATTTTCGACTATGAGCCTAACGTTGAACTATCGTAGACGTTAATTTGCATTAATGCAAAATTGAATGTGCATAAATGGGCATTGATTGAAAATAAATGTCTCTAAAAACTAATAGATCATGGCATCAAAATCTATAGTAGTTAACCTTGATAAAGGTGATAAGCTAAATGCAATAACATTTGACATGGTAAGATTTTGAGTGTACTATAAGGACGTGATGCTTTAGAGAGCATCAACCACGCAATAGAAGATATTATGTAGGTCATACTACTCTAGAGAAATCAGAACTTTGTTAAGTACGAGAAAAGATAAATTCTAGTACTTGAACATTTGAATTGTTAAGTTCTGTTATAAATGATTTTTTCTCGAATGTGACTCGGCTAAGATGGTTAGCATGAAGCTGACATTTTTTTTTTGTCACATTTTTTTTAGACGAGTAGTAAGTTCAAAATAGTCTCTTCTTAATAAATGAAAATTTTAAAGATTAATGTGATTAAAGTGTCAATTTTCTTTATTGACACTACCCGTTGTGTGAGCTAAAAGACGTGCGACTTAATGTTGCTAAGTCTCAAGGATACACTTGTGTAACAATGTTCTAATTTGCATAAGATTTTGGATCTTAAGCATTAAATGAACTAGAACAAATGCGAGATAGATGCGAAGACTAGAAAATGGACCAAGAAGAAAACATCAAATAGTAAGTGAATAAAAGTGGATTTGGTAGATGATCAATGTTATAAAGGTTCAAGTACTTAAACTATACAGATTGAATCTCTTAGCTTGAAAGTGGTTAAGTTAAAAGATAATGTATTTAAATATATTGCTCTTAGTATTGTTTACGTATCAACATTATATATATTGGATCTTTCCTTGTGTGGATAGTGGATCCAAGGGTTAAAAATCCACTTTATATGAGATCAAGAAGTATCTTATTCTATTGTCAAGTTCTTGACTTGATACAAAATAGATACATACAAATAATGAAAATGAAGTTGAAGCTTATATGACTGATACTGCAATATAGTGTTGCAAAGTGGAGAAACAGACCTCCATTTTGATATTAAGTTAGTATCAAAGATTCCACCAAACTTGATCTCAATTGTTCTTCTAAAAGTGGTCTATTACTTGAACTTATACGTGGTATTTCTGTTCATACTCACAGTGATGATGTTTAATTATGGTTCTGGATATTTGTGCAATGGTTTGAAGTTTTGAATTAAGAAAATCATTCAAAACTATAAGAGATAAACTTCCATTGAGTAAATCCATTCGTATTTCTTGAGAGATAGAGATGGATTTTATATTTTCATTACATTTATAGATGGATTCACACATCTCAGTTGTGCTTCTGATTTTCTTAAAAATTGAAAATATTATATTGATTTAGACTTCTCTGAAGTGGAGTAGAAAATCAGATTATGGAAGTGGAGACTTTGAGAACTATTTAATAGCGTGAATCTCTATCACGAGATATCGGTGATTTATGTAATGAAAGAGATTCTTATTTGATTGACTATTTTTTAATCACCAATAATTATATGGTGTATTGGATAGAATAATGGAATATTACTGAATATGATGAAGTTTGAGATATGTAGTCCAATTTATGTATTTTCTTTTAGAAAGAATGTTGGTTAACTACAATGTTTAGTTAACGGAGTTCTCTAGATTAGTACCTTCAGAATTGTATAAGTTTTGGACATGAAGACAACCAAATATAGGTTGTCTTAGACTCATAATCGATTATGTAAGTTCTTGATAATGAGTTTGGAAACATGAGTCTGTTAAGAACGAGATGTATCTTTGAGATACACATAATAGTCTAAAAAGGTACTTAAGTGAGATTTTGGATGGATAATTATCGGTCACAAGATGTGACATTTTTTTAACAAAAATAAAATAAAATTGGAGAATATTAGTGAAATTGATATTATGTGTATTGATGAATCTTTTTTTTTTAAAAATACGTAAGAGTTGGTTTAAACTTCTGATTCAAGTAGGAGTAATCTGTTTCCGAGTGGAAGCTATCTATCCGAGTGGAAGCTATCAAAGAACTATCAAATTTCAATGGATCTTGGTTCCGAGTGGAAGCTAAAAGCTAATCAATTTCAATGATTCATGGTTTAGAAAACCAGTAAAGAAATTTGAGGAAAGTGATGGAAATATATATATGGAGTACATAATTCCAATCTAATTTGAGATGTGGTGGAAGTTCTAATTGGACATTATGTTTATTGAGAACATTCAGGTTCTTAAAAATTATGTAGGAGATTAATGAGTTTATGATAGATAAAGTTCATTTTTTTATAGAAATGTTAGATTCAATATAAGTATATTGAATTTGATATACATTTTTCTTAGCAGTGAGATTCACTTCTATACGCTGATACTAGCCATGATAGTGTGTTTGAGTTTAGATTACACCAAATAGACTTTAAGACTGTATTTTCATTTTCAATTGAGAATTGATTGAAGAGATCTACATGAATCGATTTGTAGGCTTCATGTTGAAGGCTTTTATAGTATTGTGGTAACTCTATAGTTACACTTATAGCCTAATGCAATCATCTTGACAGTGATATTTGAGTTTTAACAAGGTTTAAATCTCGTATAAAATTTCACCATGAGGATGAAAATCACTGTATTTATGTAAAAGTCTGATGGTAGGTTGTAATTCTAATTTTGATATTAATGACACTATATTGGCTAAGTATGAGAAGGAGTATATTGAGACCATTTTGAAATGGTTGGCCTCAATTTTTTAGATGAATTATATGGGTTTAGCAAATTGTATATTTTGTGTTAAAAAGATTATTCCAGTCCTCTTCCTCTGTTACAAGAGCAACATACCATAAAGATACTAGAATATTTTTTAACTATGGAATTGCTACCCTATTGATACTCATATGTCGAAAGGTGATCATATGAGTCTTCATGTATGTCAAAGGACTCCATAAGTGCACAAAGAAATATCCAGAGAACTATATCTAGTACGATTAGGAGTTACAAGTATGCAATAATGTATACTTGCCCTAATTTTGTCATGCCATGGATCTAGTCAATAGGTATCGATATTGTCCTTGGAAATGATACTGTGATACTTGAAGAATGCTGCTGTCAGTTATTCTATTCGTTGTAGAATAAATAACTTATGTTAGAATAGATATACAAATATCGACTAAGGATGAGAGTTAGTCGAGCACAAATACTTATTAGACTTGTGCAATCTTACTACATATAGTAGCAAGAAGCATATCTTGTAGCATATAACTTGACAGCTAAAGAAATTGTTTGGTATAGATATTTGGGCATTTAATAATATTAGTTGTGAATATGAGATCCATGATAGTTATGTAAATTATCTTATGTGATGAGGATCTCAAAATATTATGATGGAATCAAACACTCGATAGTGTTTCTGTAAGAGACATTAGCAAAGAAAGTATCTTTGCAATATATCTACGTAAATGATGGTCTGTAATCATCATACTCTAAAGATTTTTAGAGATGTACTTGTCGATAATGTCGAATCTCTAAAATTCGTAGGATATGATACTTAGTGTATTAGAAAACTCTTGAATGAATTTTATGTGCACATAAATGAACAATTTTGAATTCATGTGTAATCTATTGTTGGGATTACGAGACAGTATTTTGCATGCACATATAAAGTATGTCAAACATTTTGAGATTGGTTCACTCACACAATCAATCGCCTCAAATACTTTTGGGTGTGCTAAGATGAGACAAAGTGATCATGTTGTATACGTGATCCGGTCGCCTTAATAAGATATCAAGATGAGATTACAACAAGTAATCGAAATGAATTTTGATATCTATTAAACCTATTTAGTAGCCGATCAAGTTCTCGATTTGAGATCGTATGGAGGAATGAACATAAGGAGAACTCAAGTTAGGTATCGGGGAATACATGAACTAAGATCTGTACAGTGTTATTTATTTATAAAAGATATGACATACACCCTAAGAATGAGAGAAAACATCGTAGCGCGTGTTTCATACCACGTGTGCTTTTACGACCAATAATGGGTAAATGAGTGAATGGATCCCTGCTTCCTCATTGTGTGAGATCTCAAGATTTTTATAACATCATATACACCCTTATAACTTTTGACCGTTTCTCGAGATTTTATTTCGGTGTTACTACTTTAGCATATTGCCAATAACTATGATTGATTCGGTTGGATAGGACATGCCTAGGAAAGCAGCTGATTTAAAGTTGAAGGATTCAAGTAGGAAAGGAAAACTATTTTGACCAACATTTATATTTGTATTCACCGGCCGGACAATTGTGTTTAACCATTTAGGGTATAGAACACAATTGTGAATACAATGATATGATGCGGGATTCAAGTATGTTCTATATATATTCGAGGGATTGGAAATACTTGAATTAATGTTGGAAAATGAGTTTGGGGTATAGCGAGATGTAATGTTCCTCTAGTAGAGCTACTATATATCCTTAACGGGTTTATAGTACTGTGAACTCTAATATTACTCGCTGGTCGCACGATCTATTTGTCGTATGAGTTTTTGTGAGATAGATCTTGAGAAATATCAAATGCGTGACATTTGTTGTCCCTTATGGTTCGAATCAAGTCATTATGTGCGAGTATGAGATAAGAAAAATACGGGTCGTTGGTCGCCCATATGGGATGACCCGACTCCAAGTTATTAAAAGGATTGGAGGGAGTTTGAATTTGAAATTCAAACATACAACTTCCCACAACCACCATTAACTCCCACAAAACCTCCATTTATTATGGATCGGAAAATAGAGGGAAGAAGATGACATAAAACATGGAGTGAAAATTCGTATGGAATTTTACACCTAAATTTGAAAGTCCTTAAAACCATATTTTTGGCATGAAATCT
Organism: Fraxinus quadrangulata; assembly: GCA_903798255.1. NCBI lineage: Eukaryota > Viridiplantae > Streptophyta > Magnoliopsida > Lamiales > Oleaceae > Fraxinus > Fraxinus quadrangulata. The sequence goes on from CAIGRB010164047.1 coordinate 24,006, forward strand.
TACAAAATTTGACACTTAGACTATGGATAATAATCCCCTTCCATTGTGATCGAGATTGGAATCATTGGAGAGCAAGGAAATATAGATTTTGAAGTTTTGGAATGCAAGGTGATTCAACCATGAAAAGATCTTGGAATTCATCATTTCAAATAAGTTTTTTGACCCGAAATTCATGTTAAAGAATGCTAAAAATTCTAACAACTGATTTCAATTCAGTGCCTTAATCTTGCAATCTGATGATATATGGATTTCTTTGCAGAAAAATGAATATAAATATTAGTACACGGAAATAGATCAAATAAGAACTATACATGAATACACTAATGTTATCTTTGAAAAATAAAATCAAAAGAGTTCATTTTAAAGAAAATTACTTTAATTGAAACAACTCTTTCAGCTTGAATCTGCATCTTCAGCTGAGTTAATTTACAAGTCAAGTTTCCCACAGCATCACTCCCCTGTTCTCCATGAAATTTCTGTGCAAAAAGTTTTTAAAAAAATGTGAAAAGTAGATGAAAACGGATTTAAAATTAAACAAACGTGGCAATCATCATAATTGACAAAGAACTCAATTTCAGCAATACTGAAAATTCCACACATCGAATTCACCAGGAAGATACGAGTAAAAATAGTGTATGAGAATCTTCACTTTAGTTAAATAAAAATTTCAATTTGCAGACACCTGACAACCCATTGAAACAGAGTATTCATGATTTTTCCAATTTCATATTCCAACCCAAAAAGACATACAGCAATAGTTAAACACTGATCAAAACTTAAATAATAGGAGAGATAAAATAAATTCCCAGGGAAAAAAAAAAAATCAACCTTGTAGCTGTGATCAACTGTAAATTGAATTACATGCAATACAAATTTAGTAAAAATTCAACCAAATCAACCATCAAGAACGAACAACTGACTTTGGATTTTGAAGCAGAATTGCTCGAGTTGGAGAACATTGAATTTTTTTCCTTTTCCCCTTTTCTGCGTTTATTGAATGAATTTACAGAAGTGAAAGACAGAGACAAAGGCTGGGGAGAAATTCGACATGATATGGACTGTATGCAGTATAGAGAGAGAGAGAGAGAGAGAGAGAGAGAGAGAGAGAGATCACGTGTGTTGAGGTGCAGGAGAAAATGGTATGATTAGGACGATTAACCACAATTGGTCCACTTGGCAAAATCCTAAGATGGCATATACCTCGATTGAGACGCTAGATAATAGTTTAAATGAATTAAATAGATAATTTAATTTCACTTATTATTTGGTATGACGTTATCTAGACTATTGCAACCTAAATAGCATTGTAGCATTATTCACACATTTTAATGTGTAAATAAAATAATATTTATGGATATATTGAAATAAATTTTGATAACTTGTAAATGTTTTATAAATTTTGTCGAGTGGAGAATAAAGTGACTGTCCAAATTTTGAATAAGAATAAATTTAATGGTATTTATGTGCCAAACTTTTTTCTATTTACTAAAATGCCCACAAGTAAATTGACTTAAATAATCCATTCATTGTCCACTCATTTTTTCCCTTAAATATATAGAGAGAGTTAGAATTGTTAGAAGTCTAAAATTTCAAGAAATTATTAATTTCTGTACCATAGATTAATTGATTCAATGACTATAATTCTAAGAAAGACTAAATCTTTGATAGAAAAAGCTTATGAGCATTGGACAACTCATAATCTATCTACATCTACACTACCTGAATGAGGCATTTACTGTTCATGCTGGTGGAGGCATTTTCACACTATTGTAGTCAAACTAGTTACTGTAGCAAAGCTGGTTCTGCATTATTTGCTTTTAAAAGTTTTTCGCTATTTTTCACCGTTCCAACCCATGATATCTTTTATAATAGCTACTTTTTTCAACAAAAACAAGAGGCATTATTCTCTGTACCTTTTTCCTTCAATCCTACTTTCGTCTGATATTCTTCTTCTACGGAGAGAACCCTTCAAAATGATTTTCACAAAATCATCATGTAAATTATGAGTCACACCTTCATTTTGCTCTTCTTTTCTATATGGTGTTATAGTCTTTTTGCATTTATTATTTGCTGATAGTGACTAGATTTAATTTGGCATATTTTCAAAATGACCAAGGTGACTTTGTTAATCTAAAAGTCTTCTCAGTAGATTAAATATCCATGGCAACAAATCTACTTCTGTCGAGTGCGCTCAATTAAAATGGTGAGATAGTATACAAATTTTCAGAGAATTTCAAATTTTGATTTCCTT